>CM029016.1:68554069-68667833 GCA_016801055.1 Panax notoginseng
GAAAACGTGCCCAAAATGCTCTGACAAAGAACTTCATGGCTTGAATCTGACAGTGGTTTGATTATATGTATTGGTGTTTTGTAGATAAGTTTATAGTATGTTATACGGACTACACGTTTATGTCTTTAAATCTCCTAAACATCAAATAGATTTAATGTAGTGGATGGTCAAAGTAGCCATCCGGTCATATTTTCTGTTCTAGAATTTCCAGAAACCGATTGAACATTCGTTCTGACATGGTTTGACCGGATCTTAGCAGTTGATTCTGTTGATGTTATATGTATTGTATGTGATAGATCTCTTTACTTGCATGTTGGCTACACACTGGAAGTATAAGATCGCATAAAGCAAATCCAGAACTCAAGATATAAGGATCCAAAGTAGCACATTCAAACTGTTCTTCATTTCTGGAAAACCCAGAAATGAAGAACAACCTCTGACATGATTTTTTGAGGCCTAGATCTTTTATCTTGATGATATTTAAACCTGATGCGTGCTTCATTCATGTACCCTGCTAGTTACTCTACACAGCCCGACGTCTAGAACACCTTTAACATGAACAGATTGATAGATTTAAGGTCAACAAAAGTGTTGACCGACCATGAATTAAAATTCTGGGCAGCCCAAAAACGTTCTAACAGCTACTTTAGGCTTTTAGATCTTTCATTTGATGCATATTATGATCATGTTTGTTGTTAGATCTTGTAGTATTATATAATACTACAATAGCTGACCATTAGCTAGTATAGAAACACATTATACACAGATTAATCGATGGTCAAACATGGTCCATTGTCTACTGACTTTGAAGATCTGGGTTGCTCAAGAACACAATAGGCTACACTTTCGGTCGCTAAAGGCTATTGCGACAGTTTTATTAATTTTATTTAATTTATTTTTCAAAAATCATTTAAAAATAGAAATTAATTATTAAAAATTACAAAAATAGTTTTAAAAATTATTTTAAGTTATAAAAATTTAATTTTAATAATTTGACATATTTTTCATAAATATTAATATTTATTTGGATATTATTAATATTTATTTTATTTAATAAATATATTAAATAAATTAATTAAAAATGATTTTATTATAATAAAATCATTTTAAATGATAATAAGGTATTTAATAATATTTTAAGTTATATAAATATAACTTTAATATTTTAAGATAAATTTTATTAATTATTTAATATTAATAATATTAGATTTATTTAATATTATATTAAATAAATTAGTTTAAAAATGATTTTTCTATTAGAAAAATTATTTTAAATGAAAATAAATAGTTTAAAAATATTTTAAGTTATAAAATATAACTTTTAATTATTAAAGATAAATTTCATTAATAATTTAATATTAAATGATATTAGAGTTATTTAATAATAATATTAAATAAATAAATTAAAATTAGTTTTATTGATTTAAAAATAATTTAAAAAGGGAATAAATGAATTAAAAATATTTTAAGTTATAGTTAATGACTTTTAATATTTTGATAAATAATACATTAATAATTAAATATTAATGGTAATTATTTAAAAATGATTTTTAATTTTTAAAAAATCATTTAAAGGGTAATTAAAATGTTTTAAAAATATTTTGAGTTACTATAAATAACTTTAATATTTTGGCAATAGCTTCATTAATAATTTAATAGTAATTAAATATTAATGATAATAGAATTATTTAGTATTTAAATCATTTAATAATAATTCTGGTATTTGAAAAATCATGATAAATTATAATAATTATTTAAAAATTATTATAAGGCTATGAAAAATAATATGACTAATATTTACATTTATTAAACTACAGAATAGAGTCTTAGACTTGATATTTGCCTGATAAAGCCGTCGGTACACCGAAATATTTCTGAAATTATTCCGGACTTAGATAATTTGACTAGATATGTATTTGTTTATGAACCAATGACTGTTAAACATATGTGATAATGTGATTAGGTTATGTGCTGAATGCAAATAGCAGTACTATGTGATATGAGATATTATTCTAATCGGACGAATGATCTTATTACTGATAGGTTGTGTGACGCCCCCAAATTCGAGTATCTTCCAACCCGACATATGATGCTCCACTATACTAACATTCATACAACAATTCCATTGAAATACAACAAACTGAATGTAATTACTATCTTCTTATTACAATCAAAGTATAATCCTTCCCAGGTTCATAAACCGATTACATCATTCATTGTTCATAATGTATAATACATACAAACATACTAGTCTATTACACGATGGTTAAGTATCCATCTTAGCCTTGCCCTTATCCCTCTTAGCTTTCTCAGTACATTCATCCTTAACTACAATTATATAATTCACGCAAGAAGTGAGCGTGACAGCTCAGCAAGTTTATCAAAGGATAGTAGTAACACCACACTCGTGAATTATATAACAATTCCTACATAACTGAACAAATAGTTATGAAGTATTATGAAACAATAATACTTTAACATTTCGTATCATCAATTCACAATGTATAGAGTAGACTAGAAATTCTGAACCGGTTAATAGACCATGAACAGTAGCTTTTAATTTTCATACTTGAAAAGGATATCACATCACTAAGGTTGTACATCCGGATTACTTATGAGCACTTCTAGGTGATCAACCTATAGTACTCTATGTTGATCAACATTCATTCGTTAAACGTATTTACGTTTAACATATTGGCAAACTCGCGTGCCCATCGAAATATCGATAAAAAATACTTTTGTTTGTTCATAGACAAACCTTACCTTCACGTCCGTACTAATTTCTTGGCATAGGATAGCGTTAGCATTTCTATATAGAAAGATACGAATATTAATCAATCTATATGTTACGAGTAGTCTAGCTGAATTAAATCTGGCATCAACCATTTCTTTAAAATCAGTAATGCACTTCAGTACAATGAATCACATAAATCTTTGCTAACTTGAAAGTCAGAAAAGCGTTAAGAAACTTGGCTTTTAGCGTCTTCAAATAACTTAATCGATTGACCACAACCTTTATAGAATCTACATGATATATTCACATAGCACACTATATTAGCTATCAAACAATTATTCACGTTGTTCCTACCAACTTCTTTCTCTTCTATGTCTTTGTTAACTTAATATCATTAATAAAGTCAACTCAACTTATTACCCTTCGTCCCGGTTTATTATTCAACTTACGTTATTAACCGGACTCTAACATTGTTGATAAAGTACCAACTTTGTTCATCAATCATAACTTATTAACATGCATTCAATTCCTAAGTTCAATACCATATACATTAGTATGGGTAGTATAGGATTAGTCTTAGTACATTTATTGAGTATATAAACTCAACTCATGTAGGTCTCGAAACAACTGAAGTTTAACACTTAAGTTTTCTAACAAAGCCCCTGACTCGGCGCCGCGGCGTGACCTTCATATACAAGACTGGTGTTGCGGCGCCAGTTTCCTGTACCTAAGTCCCGGTCTCGGCGCTGCGGCGCGAGACTTCCTTCTATCAGTGGCGCTGCGGTGCCACTTTCTAGTAGCCACTGACACTGTGCCGGCGCTGTGGCGTGGCATTTAACACACGATCTGGCACCGAGGCGCCAGACCTCAGCACCAGAAAATTTCAACAGATAAAAATTTTGGTGAGATTCTCTGAGCCATAACTTCTTCATTATAAGTCCGATTTGGTCCGTTCAAAAGCCTACACGTCATAAATGACATACTTTACATGTTCATATAAGAATTCGACACTTTTGACTTTGTTAACTCAAAATTCACTATTAAGTTTATTTTCTAAGTGTTCGTAAACGTTAATGAGCGTTCAATGCTCGTTTTCTTCGTTTTAAGTTGGAATCCGACAATTCTCGAACCCACAACTCTTAATTACCCTATCTCACGTGTTGACATTAAAAAACAACGTTTTTAAGTCTCACGATAACTTTCGTCCACCAATCCGTTATTTCAACATTTTCGACGTTTAACGTCTATTTTCGTGAAATTCGCCATAACTTCATTACTAATGTTCTCTAAGCCAAATCACATGGAATACTCCATTGATTTCGCGTCTACATCTTAACCAAGCAAGATGCACATATCTACGTATTGATGGAGTTCAATTGTTTATCAACAATCAATCTCAACAATCAATAATTTCATGTTTTAAAACTATATCAAGCCTTATGATTTCTATGATTACATGACTTATAGAGATTGAATCTATGGTAAGTCACTCTTATTACACCATACAAACCATACCCTACCCATCTATGATTCTCCATGATAAAAGAAAACCAAAAGAGATGAAAGTAGAATTAAGGAATATTACATTTAAGAACTCTTAAATAATCTCTTGGAAAACTCTAAGTCAGAGCTTCCAAAGTGTATGATTGGATGAGTCTAGCTCTCTTTCTCTCTCAAATAATCTAGGTTGCCAATTGAAAAACTCACAAAAGGCCAACTCTTGCTTTCTATTTATAGGCAATTGAAATGGAGGGCAATCTAGACATTACACCTTCCACCTCCTTACTATTCAACACTTTGTCACCAAGTAAAATACTTGGTGACCAAGTGATATGCTTACCTTGCACCCCAAGTGGTTGGCCCACCATGCCCAAGAGTCATCCCCATGGGTTGCCCCATGGGTTTTACCCATTCGGTGGCCCACCGGTTCGATCCACGGTTCGGTTTTCTTGCATTGGGCTTAACCAATCTACTATTGGGCCTTGAATTGCGCTTAACCCATTAATCCCTTGGGCTTGCTCCTTCAATTAATTGGACTAAACATAATCCAACTTAAATGAATTAACCTTAAGTCTTAACTTAATTCTACAATATGAATCGTATTCTATACGTACAATTCACATATTCCTTCTGTATAATACCCATACAATAATAGTATTATACTTCGTATTAACTCATCATAGTATACATAGGTACTAAATAGTATCAAACTTGTATAACACACGCTTTAACCATAACTCAATTCCTTCTACGCATATCATTTTCTTCTCGAAAATCAATATACTCGACCCTTAGGTTTTAAGTCCGCAGGCGAAATTTTATTTGCCATAAATGAAATATTATCAGATATTTCATATTATCTCGATATTCTATCATTACGCGTTTCTCGGAATTTCAAAATAATTTCCTGAACAGAAACGGATGAATAGTGTTTTTACGGAAATTTCTCGAAAATCATTTATTTTCGTCTCAAAAATTCTAAACAATTAATTCTAGCACGTAGCCAGATTACTAACCATATAAACATATTCTAGGTCATAGAACAACATTCACATAACTTACTAAAAAAATATAAATCAATTAAATTCATTTAATTCACATAATCAAATAAAAATTTAATTGTCATAAAAATCCGATTTTCTCGGGCGTTACATTCTCTTCCCCTTATAAGGATTCTGTCCCCAGAATCTTAGCTTATAATTACATAAACAAATGAGGAAAATCTTCCTTCATTTTACTTTCAAGCTCCCACATTGCTTCTTTAGCATTATGATTTCTCCATAACACCTTCACTGAAGGTATGACCTTATTTCGTAATACTTGTTCCTTCCTATCAATAATTTGAATTGGAAGTTCCTCATAGGATAAATCTTTCTCTACCTGAATAAAGTCATACTTTATTACATGTTTATAGTCCGGTTTATAAGGACGCAACACCGACACATGAAACACATTATGAATGCGTTCCATTTCTGGAGGTAAGGCTACTTTATAAGCCACCTCTCCTACCCTTCTTAAGATCTCAAAAGGTCCTACAAACCTTGGACTTAACTTTCCTTTCTTTTCAAAACGTATCTTCCCCTTCCAAGGCGATACTTTCAGAAAGACAAAAAACCCTACTTCGAATTCCCTATTCTCTTTGTGAGGATCTGCATACTTCATCTGCCGGTCTTGAGCCGCAACTAATCAAGTACATATTATCTTCACCATGTCCATCGTTTGCTGTACCATCTTAGGTCCCAACATTCGACGTTCACTCACCTCATCCCAACATAACAGAGTTCGGCACTTCCTTCCATACAACACTTCGTAAGGCGGCATGCCTATACTAGCGTGAAAACTGTTGTTGTATGAAAATTCTACCAACGGTAAATATTCATTCCAACTCCCATTGAAATCCATAACACAAGATCTTAACATATCTTCAAGCGTTTGAATTGTTCGCTCATTTGACCATCCATCTGAGGATGATACGCCGTACTCAATCTTAACTGCGTTCCCAATTGCTTTTGCAAACTCCTCCAAAAGTTCGATGTGAATCGTGGATCACGATCTGACATAATCGAAACAGGTACTCCATGTATGGAAATAATTTCCTTGACATAAAGCTTAGCTAACTGATCTAGGTTATACCTATCTCCTATTGGTAGAAAATGAGCTGATTTCGTCAATCGATCCACTATCACCCAAATAGAATCGTATCCTTTTCTTGTTGTTGGAAGTCCCACCACAAAGTCCATCGTGATGTGCTTCCATTTCCACTCTGGAATTTTTAACGGTTGCAACAACCCGCTCGGTCGTTGATGTTCAACCTTAACTTTTTGACAAGTTAAACACCTACTAACGTATTCTGCTATCTCCCTTTTCATGTTCGGCCACCAAAAGTTTTGACGAAGGTCTTGATACATCTTCGTACTGCCAGGATGTATCGAGTACCTCGAACTATGGGCATCCATCATAATTTCTTCGTTTACGTTGGAATCATTTGGAACCCAAATTCTTCCTTCCAAACAAAGTAACCCTCATTATCGAGGTTATACTTAGTCTTCTCTTCATCTTCAATCCTCTTTTTCATCTGCTTGCATTCTTCGTTGTTCAATTGTACTCCCCTAACCCGTTCCACTATGGTTGGTTGGGTTTCCATGGAAAATAACATTTCTACCGCTTCCTCCGGTAACTTAACTTCTAACTCCATTCTTGCCATCGCTGTTACCAACTCATTCTGAGTTGTTAACATTGACAGTTTCTCTCTTCCCTTCCTACTTAGCGCATCGGCCACTACATTTGCTTTCCCCAGATGATATAAAATATCACAGTCATAATCTTTGATTAACTCTAACCACCTTCTCTGTCTCATATTCAACTCCTTCTGTGTGAAGATATATTTCAAACTTTTGTGGTCCGTGTATATCTCACACTTCTCACCATATAGATAATGCCTCCATATCTTCAAGGCAAAAACTACCACTGCTAATTCCAGATCATGAGTAGGATAGACCTTCTCATAATCCTTCAATTGACGTGAAGCATATGCAATGACTTTGCCATGCTGCATGAGCACGCAACCCAGTCCTTTATGCGAAGCATCGCTATACACTACAAAGTTCCCTGTATCATCGGGTAAGGACAATACAAGTGCCTCACTTAATCTCCTTTTCAACTCCTGAAAACTGTTCTCACATTTTTCAGTCCACACATACTTAACCGACTTTCTCGTCAGATTTGTCAACGGAGTAGCTATTTTAGAAAAGTCCGGAATGAACCTTCTATAGTATCCTGCTAACCCTAGAAAACCCCGAACCTCGGTTGGCATTTTCGGTTGCTCCCACTCATTAACTGCTTCTACTTTTGCTGGATCCACGGAAATGCCATCTTTATCAATAACATGTCCTAGAAACTGCACTCTCTCAAGCCAAAATTCACACTTTGTGAATTTCGCATACAATTTCTCCTTCCTTAGTGTTTCCAACACTATTCTTAAATGTTCTGCATGATCTTCTAACGTCTTAGAGTAGACTAGAATATCATCAATGAACACTATGACAAACCTGTCCAAATATTGTTTGAACACTCTGTTCATCATATCCATAAATGCGGCTGGCGCATTAGTCAACCCAAACGGCATCACCAAAAACTTGTAATGACCATAACGAGTTCTGAACGTCATCTTAGGTACATCCTCCTTCCTCACCTTTAACTGATGATACCCCGTGTGCAAATCTATCTTAGAAAAATACTTTGCCCCTTTTAACTGATCAAATAGATCATCGATCTTGGGCAATGGGTATTTATTCTTAATCATTAACTTGTTCAACTCTCGATAGAAAGTCTTAACGACCCATCCTTCTTCTTTACAAACAACACCGGTGCTCCCCACGGAGACACACTCGGTTGAATGTACTTTCTATCTAATAGTTCTTGTAATTAAACCATTAATTCCTTCATCTCAACTGGCGCCATCCGATATGGTGCCCTTGAAACTGGTGTCATTCCCGGTAACAGATCAATTACAAACTCAACTTCCCTATCCAGTGGAATACCCGGTAACTCCTCCGAAAATACATCCGCGAACTCTTGTACTATAGGTATCTAGTCCAAGGATGTTCCCACTCTTTGGGTATCCACAACATGGCACAGATAACCTACACACCCTTTTCTCAACATCTTCCTAGCTTGTGTCATCGATAGACAACAAGAGCGTTTCGGTGATTTAATACCGAAGAACACTACCTTGGTTTTCTTAGAAAGCTGAAGGTTCACACTTTTCCTATGGCAATCTATCATCGCCTTATAGTTAACCAACCAATCCATTCCAAGAATTATATCGAATTCTTTTAACCTTATCGGTACTAAATCTACCGATAACTTATTCCCTCTAATATCTACACACAACCCTTATGAATATGTTCAATGGGGATTATCTCTTCCTTTGCTACCTTAACGTATAAAGGTATTGATAACTTCTCAGGGATTAAACCTAATCGCTTAGCAAATTCATATGCTATAAAAGAACAAGTAGCACCCGAGTCAAATAGCACATAAGCATTTATCTCATTTACCGGAATGATACCTGCTACCACATCCGTTGATGCAACCGCATCTTGGACAGTCATATTAAACGTACGAGTTGAGGGTCTACCCACTGATGGTGTTGGTTCAGTAATGGCTAACTTACCACTACCAGAACCCTTATTTCCCTCTAACCCTTTCTTTGGGCAATTTCTTGCCATGTGGTCCACTGACCCACAGACAAAACACCCCTGGTTCTTCTTAGGATTAGGGCATTTGGGTGACAAATGCCCATCCTGCCCACAGTTATAGCAGACTGCTTTCCCCTTTAAACAGACTCCCATATGAGTCTTTCCGCATGTCTTACTTGCTTCCGTCCTTCTCTTGGGTTCTCTCTGCTTTACCCCAGTATTCCCAAGGTTAAAACTCTTCCTCTTTGGCAAGTTGCCGCTTCTGCTGGCAACTTCAGCCTTACTCACTCCCTCTAACTTACTCTTGTTCTTTCGCTCTTTATGGTACTGAGATAATGCCTCACCACCACCTTCTGCTATTATCGCCTTTTCCTGAATGGTCCCGTAGGAAGCACTCTGAAAAATCGATATTCTACTGTAGAGCCAGGGTTTTAAGCATTGCTCAAACCTGCGTGCCTTCCTCTCCTTTGTATCCACCTGGTGTGGAGCAAATCTTGCCAATTCATTGAACTTGGCGGCATATTGGGGAACTGTCATATCCCCTTGCTTAAGTTCTAGGAACTTAATCTCCATCCTACCCTGCATGCTAGTAGGGAAATAGTTTTCGAAGAAGACCTTCTTAAACTGTTCCCACGTAACAGCTTCTATTCTAGCCCCACCCTGGTGAGCTTCCCACCAGTAGTTGGCTTCTCCCTTCATCATATAGGTCGCAAAAGAAGTCTTCTGCGCCTCACCTACGTTTGTTATCACAAACGCCTTTTCAATCTCTTTTACTCATGTCTGGGCTTCTAAAGGGTCCGTCGTTCCTCGGAACTCAGGAGGACCCACACTCTGAAATTCCTTAAAGGAAGTAGTCCTTACTACCCCAGGAGCTACAGGAATCCCACCCCCCACTTAGTTCAATGCAGCCGTTAATAAATTAACGAACTCTTGCATAGGGTTATTAAGACCCCCCCCCCGATTCTCATTATGAGACTCGGCCTCTTGGTTACGTTGTCTCCTCCTTGGCGGCATAATTTTGATTAAATAAATAAAGTTTCGTTATTATCTATTTAATTACTACGTTATCATTCTCAAACAACAACAATAACTTATACCACAATAAGCAGATTAAATAAAAGCTTCATTATATTAATATGCTTTCATAGTCAAAACTATTTACATCATGTTCCCTTAGCCAAAAGCTATTACATACTATCCCATGATTGCCTTCTATAAAAATTGGGATTAACAAAAAGACTACCCTTTAATTATACAAAAGAGGGCTTTACGTCACTACTACATACAAAAAGATCTAATGATCTACTAACACTATTGAACGACATTCTCATATTTCTGATTTTCCAGAATCAACACTATATCTCGACTTATGGTATGTCGAGTATGCCCGGACTCAATAGAATAACAAGAAATTTTCAACTTGAAATCCTCATGAGCACATTCGTGGATGTATAACATCCTAGCTATTTTCTAGTCTTTTTCAACCAGTTTCTTTCTAAGCTCTACGGCCTCTTCCTTATAATCACGTGCCTTATCAGTCATAAGCACTTTTTCATCGTGCTCTGACTCAAAATCCGCCTCTGCAGACTCTTTCGCCTCATATAGGGCAGTTATCTCCTCATTTCGCGTCTCTACCACAGTGCGCAGATGCACATTCCTATCCAACACTGCCAGATACAATGATCTCATTACATCCGGAGGTGTTGGCTCCTGAGTAGGCACCACCGTATTAATCGATGTTACCTCAATCTCCTCTTCTACATCTAGCATCTCATTCAAATATGAAGCTAATCCCATCGTCTCTTCAGAGTATTCCTCCTCATAGATATACTCCTCTATGTCGGAGTCTTCTAGGACAACTATCGGTACCTCCACCACTGGCATTGGTACTACCTCCACTTGGCTTACTGACTCTTCACTCACAACGTGAATGTCTCTATACATCATGATAGCGATTGACATCTACAACATCATATACAAAATTGATTAGTACATAATACACTATAGTATAAGCACAAATCACATTTAATTTATTTAAGATTAATTTCCATCTTTTTATGTTTTTGATACTGAGTTATCTCAATACCTTATTAATTTATTTAACTTGAATTTCATTCTTCGGACTTTACCTTTCTTACGAGGTTATTAGCCTAAGGTTTCCCCCCCTTTAGTTTTATAACTTAAGGCTTTGATACCAACCTGTGACGCCCCTAAATTTGGGTATCTTCCAACCCGACATATGGTGCGCCACTGTACTAACATTCATATAACCATTCCACTGAAATACAACAAAATGTATGTAATTACTATGTTCTTATTACAATCAAAGTATAATCCTTCCCAGGTTCATAAACCGATTACATCATTCGTTGTTCATAATGTATAATACATACAAACATACTAGTCTATTACACGATGGTTAAGTATCCATCTTAGCCTTGCCCTTATCTCTCTTAGCTTTCTCAGTACGTTCATCCTTAACTGCAATTATATAATTCACGCAAGAAGTGAGCGTTACAGCTCAACAAGTTTATCAAAGGATAACAGTAATACCACATTCGTGAATTATATAACAATTCCTACATAACTGAACAAATAGTTATGAAGTATTATGAAACAATAATACTTTACAATTTCATATAATCAATTCCCAATGTATAGAGTAGATTAGAAATTCTGAACCGGCCGATAGACCATGAACAATAGCTTTCAAATTTTTATACTTGAAAAGGATATCACAACACTAAGGCTGTACATCCGCATTACTTACGAGCACTTCTAGGTGATCAGCCTATAGTACTCTACGTTGATCAACATTCATTCATTAAACGTATTTACGTTTAATATTTTGGCAAACTCGCGTGCCCATCAAAATATCGATGAAAAATACTTTTGTTTGTTCATAGACAAGCCTTACCTTCACGTCCGTACCAATTTCTTGGCATAGGATAGCGTTAACATTTCTATATAGAAAGATATGAATATTAATCAATCTATATCTTACGAGTAGTCTAGCCGAATTAAATCTGGCATCGACCCTTTCTTTAAAATCAGTCATGCACTTCAGTACAATGAATCACATAAAACTTGGCTAACTTGAAATTCAAACAAGCGTTAAGAAACTTGCCTTTCAGCGTCTTCAAATAACTTAATCGACTGACCACAGCCTTTACATAATCTACATGATATATTCACATAGCACACTGTAATTAGCTATCAAACAATTGTTCACATTGTTCCTACCAACTTCTTTCTCTTCTATGTCATTGTTAACTTAATATCATTAATAAAGTCAACTCAACTTATTACCCTTCATCCCAATTTATTAATCAACTTACGTTATTAACCGGACTCTAACATTGTTGATAAAGTACCAACTGTGTTAACATTCATAACTTATTAACATGCATTCAATTCCTAAGTTCAATACCATATACATTAGTATAGGTAGTATAGGATTAGTCTTAGTACATTTATTGAGTATATAAACTCAACTCATGTAGGTCTCGGAACAACTGAAGTTTAACACTTAAGTTTTATAACAAAACCCCTAACTCGGCGCCGCGGCGTGACCTTCCTATACAAGACTGGTGCTGCGGCGCCAGTTTCCAGTACCTAAGTCTCGGTCTCGGCGCTGCGGCGTGAGACTTCCTTCTATCAGTGGCGCTGTGGTGCCACTTTCCAGTAGCCACTGACACTGTGCTGGCGCTGTGGCGTAGCATTTAACACACGATCTGGCGCCGCGACGCCAGACCTCGGCACCAGAAAATTTCAACAGATAAAAATTTTGGTCAGATTCTCGGAGCCATAACTTCTTCGTCATAAGTCCGATTTGGTCCGTTCAAAAGCCTGCACGTCATAAATGACATACTTTACGCGTTTATATAAGAATTCGACACTTTCAACTCTGTTAACTAAAAATTCACTATTGAGTTCATTTTCTAAGCGTTCTTAAACGTTAATGAGCGTTCAATGCTCGTTTTCTTCGTTTTAAGTCAGAATCCGACGATTCTCGAACCCACAACTCTTAATTACCCTATCTCACGTGTTTACATTGAAAAATAACATTTTTAAGTCTCACAACAACTTTCGTCCACTAATCCGGAATTTCAACATTTTCGACGTTTAACGTCTATTTCTGTGACATTCGCCATAACTCCGTTACTAATGTTCTCTAAGCCAAATCACATGGAATACTCCATTAATTTCATGTCTACATCCTAACCAAGAAATATGCACATATCTACGTATTGATGGAGTTCAATTTTTTATCAACAATCAATATCAACAATCAATAATTTCATGGTTTAAAACTATATCAAACCTTATGATTTCTATGATTACATGACTTATAGAGATTGAATCTATGGTAAGTCACTCTTATTCCACCATACAAACCATTCCCTACCCATCTATGATTCTCCATGATAAAAGAAAACCAAAAGAGATGAAAGTAGAATTATGAAATATTACCTTTAAGAACTCTTAAATAATCTCTTGGAAAACTCTAAGTCAAAGCTTCCAAAGTGTATGATGGGATGAGTCTAGCTCTTTTTCTCTCTCAAATAATCTAGGTTGGCAATTGAAAAACTCACAGAAGACCAACTCTTGCTTTCTATTTATAGGAAATTGAAATGGAGGGCAATCTAGACATTACACCCTCCACCTCCTTACTATTCAACACTTTGTCACCAAGTAAAATACTTGGTGACCAAGTGATATGCTTGCCTTGCACCCCAAGTGGCCGGGCCCACTATGCCCAAGAGCCATCCCCATGGGTTGCCCCATGGGTTTTACCCATTCGGTGACCCACCGGTTCGATCCACGGTTCGGTTTTCTTGCATTGGGCTTAACCAATCTACTATTGGGCCTTGAATTGGGCTTACCCCATTAATCCCTTGGGCTTGCTCCTTCAATTAATTGGACTAAACATAATCCAACTTAAATGAATTAACCTTAAGTCTTAACTTAATTCTACAATACGAATCGTATTTTATACGTACAATTCACGTATTCCTTCCGTATAATTCCCATACAATAATCGTATTGTACTTCGTATTAACTCATCGTATTATACATAGATACTAAATAGTATCAAACTTGTATAACACGCGCGTTAACCATAACTCAATTCCTTCTACACATATCATTTCCTTCTCGAAAATCAATATACTCAACCCTTAGGTTTCAAGTCCACAGGCGAAAACTTTGTTTGCCATAAATGAAATATTATCAGATATTTCATATTATCTCAATATTCTATCATTACGCGTTTCTCGAAATTTCAAAATAATTCCCCGAACAGAAATGGATGAATAGTATTTTTACGAAAATTTCTCGAAAATCATTTATTTTTGTCTCAGAAATTTTAAACAATTAATTTTAGCACGTAGCCAGATTACTAACCATATAAACACATTCTAGGTCATAGAGCGACCTTCACATAGCTTACTAAAAAAATATAAATCAATTAAATTCATTTAATTCACATAATCAAATAAAAATTTAATTGTCATAAAAATCCGATTTTCTCGGGCGTTACAGGTTGTGATATAAAAGATAAAACAAAGTTGCATTATTGTAAGCAGTCGCTCAGGCAAGTATCCTAACTTTGCATTTACTTTATGCAATGGACATGAGTAAGAAAATTTTAGAATTATATTTTCATTATGCCAGATTATTAATTCTATTGTTATCGATTATGTATCCAATCTTTATATTCATACAAGTTCTTAAATTATCCGATCATTGTTTATCAACACAGTATTACTGTATAATTAATATATTTATTATGCTCGTTAATTTCTAAATATGGTTAGACAAGTGTCCTCACTTGGATAATCATTCTATTTAATCATATGTTTGATACATACTATTTAGTTTCCAGTATGTATCCGTTGACTTAAAAGTCGTCTAGGCTATTTGATTCGGCTAGACACAAACTTAAAAATATTGTTGAACAAGATAGAACTTTATTGTATCTAACCAAATTGTTTTGATTTAGATTCCCGACTAAATATGAACATCCCGTACATGGGAAACTTTTGTGCGCCAAAGGCGGATAAGATGAACGATAATCTTGTTCTTTCATGTAGTATTGATCAATACATGGTATAACGGGTTGATCACCCCCGTGCCTGAACGTTATGACGGTTTACAGATGAATTTTTGTTTAACCTTTTTGAAAATAGAAAACAATGTTCATAGTCTATCGACTGATCTCCAGTTATAGTCAGTACGTAGTTTCAAAATTTTGATATAGAAATGATATGTTATTATTATTGGTTCAGCTTATTTTACAACTGTTGATTCGTTGTAAAAGTGTCATTCAAAAAAAAACATTTATCCCTTCCGATAATATTTATTGTTGTTATTACTTGCTGGGCACCCAAATGCTCATTCTTGCTTAATTTAAATGTTTTCAGTTAAGAGTGATCAACCAGAAAGCTCTGCCAGGATCAAGGGAAAGGGAAAGGTTGCTGAATAAGTTTTATGCTATCCTATGTAATAACTAGACTTTATTAAGGATGATATATATTATCTATCATGTATTGTAATGAATGTTTAAATGTTACGTACTTGGGATTAGACTCTGGTATTTATGTAAATTTAAGTTTGGTATTTTTATTATTGTTATTATTATTAGTATTATTCCGCTCATAGAAATGGTATCGTGAAGCATCGAGTTCGGGTTTCAAGTACCTGAATTTGGGGGCGTCACAGGTTGGTATCAGATCTTTAGGGTTAGAAAGTTTAGGTGGGATAGACCTTAGGCTATAACCTTAGAACAGAGGAAAACGTTAAAAATACAAATAACTCATATAGAGTTTAAAATGAGATGAATTGGATAAATTCATCGTCAAACAAAATAAAAGCTAGACTATATAAAACTATTATTTGCTATATGTATATACTATATGCTAATCAGGATAATTTATGTGTGTAGATGTTAGGTGAAAAGGGCTTATTATATGCTTATAACTTAAAGAATGAGCCAATCTCCATAACCGAGCTAATATTAAAGCAAATAATTGAAATAGAGGCTCACAATGAAAGCAACTCGGATGAGGCGGTTATCGTGGAAAACGTAGTACCAGATTCAAAAATGGTTGAACTGACAGATAGTGATTCAGACACTGAAGTTAGAGCTGATCAAGCATCAACGGAGGTGCAGAATATGAGGAACAAGGTTTTTTCTCTAGAAATGCTGTGGGAAATAGAAAAGCTGCTAAATAGTCAATTGCAAAAAGCATTAATAGAAACAATGGAAGAACAAGATAAGCTTAAAATCCAAATTGATCAAATGGGAGCCAAAAGCAACAAATCTTGTGCAGCTCCGAGCAAGAAAGGGAAAAGAAAGATGAAAGACTGTGACATAGGAAATTTCGATAACAACTAAGGGAACCTTAACCGAATAGAGAAGTCTACCAATTGTGACAAGAAACATGAAGGCGTATGCAGTAAAGGGGAAAATGTCTGCTACAATTGCGAACTTGAGAGACATTTTTCTCCTCATTGTCCCAATCCAAAGTAAGGTGTCTATTTTATTTGTGGGATAGAAGGTCATCAGGCGAAAGGTTGTCCAATGTCAAGAAAAAAGCGTAATGAATAGGTAGTATATGTTCTGTTGTGTAGGTATGTTTAATGTAATATATATGATTAGTATGCCCGTGTAATGTAATATTCTCAACTTTTGTATTAGTCAAGGCTGTAAATCCTGACTTTTGTGGTCACAAAGGGATAGTTGATGTTTAAAGTAGTATGTGCTATGTTATGTAAAGTACTATGAAATAGTTGAATGAATATGAATCTATGTTTGATTAATGAAATAAGTTTGATATGTGAAACTTATATAATAAGGTTTCGAATGTAAGTTAAAATTATGATTTTATTTAATAAGATAATGCCGCCAAGACGTCAAACTCGAAATTAAAGGGTAGAATAATCTGTCAACAACGCTGGGGGACAACAACCAAACCTGATGTAGAACTTCGCGAACATGGTAGCTCAGGCTATGCAGCAGGGAATGCCAGCCGTAGGGAACCAGCTAGACAATCGTTTAGCGAACTTCAAAGATTTTAAGGTTATAGGACTGCCAGAATTCAGAGGGACAACTGATCCCGTAGAAGCCCAAACTTGGGTTAAAGAAATCGAAAAGGTGTTTGTGATAACTAGGGTAACTGAGGGGAAAAAGACCGCTTTTACCACCTATATGATAAAAGGGGAGGCGAACTTTTGGTGGGAAGCAAATCAAGCTAGGGCAGGAGGAGGTGTAGTTACTTGGGCCAGGTTCAAAACTTTGTTTTTTGAAAACTATTTTTCATCTAGTAAGTAGGCTAGGATGGAGGTGAAATTTCTGGAGTTGAAACAGGAGAACATGACTGTTGCGGAATATGCCGCAAAGTTTATTGAGTTGGCTAGGTTCGCTCCGCATCAAGTTGATACGGAAGCTAGGAAGGCAAGAAGGTTTGAGCTGGGATTAAAACCCTGGCTCTACAACAAGGTGGCAGTGTTGCAGATAAACACTTTTACAGCACTCATGGAAAAAGCTATTATAGCTGAGGAGGGGAGTGAGGCTATGAGCCTCTACAACATGGAGGAAAGGAACAAGGGCAAAGTCGAGGCAGCTGGGAAGGTGGAAATTAATAGTGGAAGTAGAAGTGGTAATGGCAAAAGGAAGGGGAACTATTTTGGAAATGTCCAGGTGAAACAGGAAGGTGTGAAGAAGCAGGTAGTGCAGAGTAAGACTTGTGGGAAAAATCATTCAGGTGAATGTCTTAAGGGAAAGTTTGTGTGTTATAAGTGTGGACAGGAGGAACATATCTCTCCCAACTGCCCCAATCCAAGGATGATCAGTGGTTGTTTTATATGCGGGTCAATGGAGCATAAAGCGAAGGATTATCCGAAAAGGATAATGGAGGCAAGAAGCGTGAACAAAGGGAAGGGCAACGAGACTCTGGCGATCACAGGACCAACTTCATCAAGCAAACCAACGAAATCAACCGCGAGAGTTTTCAACATGACCGTCCAGGATATCATGGCACCTGGTGATGGGACTTCAGGTATTATTCGTATAACTTTTATTTTCTTATACATTATTTCCCAATATATAGTAAATTATTTTATAAAGAAATTTTGAAGGAGGAATTTGAGTTCTCTTAGAAATCAAATTTTCCGTTTAATCAGATAGACAAGCTTTATGTTGAATAGTTAAACATCAGTTCGATTAATTATGATTGAGATCTACTTGCAATGATTGTGTATGCTATGTATCCTTATATTTATAAGTTTTAAAACGGTGATTCGGGGGACAGAATCTTTATAAGGGTATGTGAATGTACCAACCCTATATTTTTTAAATAAATAAATAAGAAATTTTGCATATGATTTTTTTTTATTTTAAAGTTGGGAATATGTGCCAGGTAATGTGTATGTATTTGTGTAATAAATAAAAATATATTTATTACATAAATAATTACAAATAATTTTATTTTAGAATTATTAATCATTATAAATTATATTCTTGTAATAATTAATTTTATAGTAGAAATATTTTTATTATTTAATTTTCATAAAACTACAATTATATATTATTTAAATAATATATGAAATGATTATTAGTATTATTATAATAATTATTTAATTTTATTATATGAATTTATTTCAGATTAATTTAATTAATTTTTATAACTTAATTAATAACGGTATGAATAAGAAAGATAAATCAGATATGGAATCCAAACCCTAATTCTGGACTTTGGTCAATGAATGAGAATAATAATATAATATTAATTATATTTCAGTACTATAAATAGGTACTGTATGTACGTACTGATAATGGTTGTTCAATTATGGTACGACAGTAGGAAACCTAGTTTTACTGTGCGAAACCCTAATTTGAGACCCAAATTAGAGTACAAGATTATTTTGTAATTGTGTTATGTGACTGTGTTAATTATTATAGATTTGATTAGGTAAACCCTAATTTCTAAAAGTTAGAAACCCTAATTAGCTAATTAAAAAACCCTAATTTGCTAAATAGGAAACCTAATCGCTAATTAAGCAAGCTTAATGTTACTTAGTGAACCTTAAACTTAATTTTCATGTTTTATATTATTAGAAAACCTAAACTATTTTTTAAAAAAAACCTAATTTGTAATTTTTAGAAACTAATTTTCATTTTTTAAACCCTAATTAGAAATCTTATAAAATTTTATGCCAAACTTTAGGGTTAAACCCTAAGGGTCAAACCCTAAGAGTTTGACATGTTACATGTTTGCCATTAAAATCATAAGGCTAATGACCAAATTACCCTTCTTGCATAATTTAAGCTAACTTGTAGATCTTGCCATATATTTAGCTGGTGAACTACTCTACCAACCCCATGTGCTCTAAAATAATTAGCAACAAGCCACATTATATCAACCATGTGTATTGTATCCATCATATATATAGATTAAAGAGAGAGAAAAATCACTTTCAAGCTCATTTCTCTCCAAACACTCAACCAAGTCTCTCTCTCTCTCTCCAACCCTACGAAATACACTCATAGATCAGTCCCAAATTAAGTTCATATCATCACCATAGCAGGTCAAGAAGCCATAATCAAGCTGTTCAAGTTAGGTATAAATCCTAAAAGCCAAATCTGATCTTTGATCCCATGTTAGAAGTTGTGTTTAAATGTTAAAACATGTTCTATGTAGTGTATAATGATGATATGGGTTGATAGATGTTAGATCCATAACATCTATAGGCTCAGATTTGATGATTTACAAAATCTGGAAAAAGTTAAAATTGTGATCTGACAACGAATGTCAGTGGCTCTAGATTCTTGCCTAATCATGATTTTCGTTGTTTTATGTTTTACATATGTAGTTTGAAATGTGGTCTTTAATTTGGATCTAGAACCAGGCTTAGATCGTGCCTAGATTGCAAGTTATGGGTGGTCAAACCCGTTGACCGACCATGACTTTGCAAATCTGGGTAACCCATAAACGTGCCTAGAACGCTCTGACAAGAACTTCATGGGCTCGGATCTGACAATGATTGGATTATATGTTTTGGGTTTTGTAGCTAAGTTATAGTATGTTATATGGACTACACGTTTATGTCTTAAAATCTCCTAAACATCAAATAGATTTAATGATGTGGATGGTCAAAGAAGGCCATCTGGTCATATTTTCTGTTTCTGGAATTTCCAGAAACCGGTTGAACATTCGTTCTGACATGGTTTGACCGGATCTTAGCAGTTGATTCTGTTGATGTTATATGTATTGTATGTGATAGATCTCTTCACTTGCATGTTGGCTACACACTGGAAGTATAAGATCGCATAAAGCAAATCCAGAATTCAAGATGTAAGGATCCAAAGTAACACATTCAAACTGTTCTTCATTTCTGGAAAACCCAGAAATGAAGAACAACTTCTGACATGATTTTTTGAGGCCTAAATCTTTTATCTTGATGATATTTAAACCTGATACGTGTTTGATTCATGTACCCTGCTAGTTAATCTATACAGCCCGATATCTAGAACACCTTTAACATGAACAGATTGATATATATATAAGGTCAACAAAAGCGTTGACCGACCATGACTTAAAATTCTGGGTAGCCCAGAAACGTTCTGACAGCTACTTTAGGCCTTTAGATCTTCCATTTGATGCATATTATGATCATGTTTGTTGTTAGATCTTGTAGTATTATATTAATACTACAATAGCTGACCATTAACTAGTATAGAAACACATTATACACAGATTAATCGATGGTCAAACATGGTCCCATGTCCACTGACTTTGAAGATCTAGGTTGCTCAAGAACACAATAGGCTACACTTTCTGTCGCTAAAGGCTATAGCGACAGTTTATTATTTATATTTAATTTATTTTCTAAAAATTATTTAAAAATAGAAATTAAATATTAAAAATTCTAAAAATAGTTTTAAAAATTATTTTAAGTTATAAAAATTAAATTTTAATAATTTGACATATTTTTCATAAATATTAATATTTATTTGGATATTATTAATATTTAATTTATTTAATAAATACATTAAATAAATTAATTAAAAATGATTTTATTATATTAAAAACATTTTAAATGATAATAAGGTATTTAATAATATTTTAAGTTATAAAATTTAACTTTTAATATTGTAAGATAAATTTCATTAATTATTTAATATTAATGATATTAGATTTATTCAATATTATATTTAATAAATTAGTTTAAAAATGATTTTTATATTAGAAAAATCATTTTAAATGAAAATAAATAGTTTAAAAATATTTGAAGTTATAAAATATAACTTTTAATATTTAAAGGTAAATTTCATTAATAATTTAATATTAAATGATATTAGAGTTATTTAAGAATAATATTAAATAAATTAATTAAAAATGGTTTTATTGATTTAAAAATTATTTAAAAAGGGAATAAATGAATTAAAAGTATTTTAAGTTATAATTAATGACTTTTAATATTTTGAAAAATAATACATTAATAATTAAATATTAATGGTAATTATTTAAAAATAATTTTTAATGTTTTAAAAATCATTAAAAGGGTAATAAAAATATTTTAAAAATATTTTGAGTTATTATAAATAACTTTAATATTTTGGCAATGGTATCATTAATAATTTAATATTAATTAAATATTAATGATAATAGAATTATTTAGTATTTAAATCATTTAATAATGATTCCGGTATTTGAAAAATCATGATAAATTATAATAATTATTTAAAATTTATTATAAGGCTATGAAAAATAATATGACTGATATTTACATTTATTAAACTACAGAATAAAGTCTTAGACTTGATATTTGCCCGATAAAGCCGTCGGTACACCGAAATATTTCAGAAATTGATCCGAACTTTGATAATTTGACTAGATATGTATTTGTTTATGAACCAATGACTGTTAAACATATGTGATAATGTGATTAGGTTATGTGCTGACTGCAAATAGCAGTACTATGTGATATGAGATATTATCCTAATCGGACGAATGATCTTATTACTGATAGGTTGTGATATAAAAGATAAAATAAAGTTGCATTATTGTAAGTAGACGCTCATGCAAGTATCCTAACTTTGCATTTACTTTATGCAATGGACATGAGTAAAAAATTTTAGAATTATATTATCATTATGCCAGATTATTAATTCTATTGTTATCGATTATGTATCCAATATTTATATTCATATAAGTTCTTAAATTATCCGATCATTGTTTATCAACACAGTATTACTGTATAATTAACATATTTATTCTGTTCATTAATTTCTAAATATGGTTAGACAAGTGTCCTCACTTGGATAATCATTCTATTTAATTACATGTTTGATACATACTATTTAGTTTCCAGTATGTATCCATTGACTTAAAAGTCGTCTAGGCTATTTGATTCGGCTAGACACAAACTTAAAAATATTGTTGAATAAGATAAAACTTTATTGTATCTAACCAGATTGTTTTGATTCGGATTCCCGACTAAATATGAACATCCCGTACATGGGAAACTTTTGTTCGCCAAAGGCGGATAAGACGAACGATAATCTCGTTCTTTCTTGTAGTATTGATCAATACAGGGCATAACGGGCTGATCACCCCCGTGCCTGTAAGTTATGACGGTTTACAAATAATTTTCTGTTTAACCTTTTCGAAAATAAAAAATAATGTTCATAGTATGTCGACTGATCTCCAGTTATAGTCAGTACGTAGTTTCAAAAAATTGATATAGAAATGATATTTTGTTATTATTGGTTCAACTTACTTCACAATTGTTGTTTCGTTGTAGAAGTGTCATTCAAAGAAAACATTTATCCCTTCCGCTAATATTTATTGTTGTTATTACTTGTTAGGCATCCAAATGCTCATTCTCGCTTAATTTAAATGTTTTCAATTAAGAGTGATCAACCAGAAAGCTCTGCCAGGAACAAGTGAAAGGGAAAGGTTGCTGAATAAGTTTTATGCTATCCTATGTAATAACTAGACTTTATTAAGGATGATATATATATATTATCTATCATGTATTGTAATGAATGTTTAAAGGTTACGTACTTGGGATTAGACTTTGGTATTTATGTAAATTTAAGTTTGGTATTTATATTATTGTTATTATTATTAGTATTATTCCGCTCATAGATGTATCGTGAAGCATCTAGTTCGGGTTTCAAGTACCTAAATTTGGGGGCGTCACAGGTTGGTATCAGAGCTTTAGGGTTAGAAACCTTAGGTGGGATAGACCTTAGGCTATATCTTAGAATAGAGGGAAACGTTGAAAATACAAATAACTCATATAGAGTTTAAAAGGAGATGAATTGGATAAATTCATCATTAAACAAAATAAAAGCTAAACTATATAAAACTATTATTTGTTGTGTGTATATACTATATGTTAATCAAGATAATTTATGTGTGTAGATGTCAGGTGGAAAAGGCTTATTATATGCTTATAACTTAATGAAGGAGCCAATCTCCATAACCGAGCTAATATCAAAGCAAATAGTTGAAATAGAGGCTCACAATGAAAGTAACTCGGATGAGGTGGTTATCATGTTTGTTGCTAGATCTTGTAGTATTATATTAATACTACAATAGCTAACCATTAACTAGTATAGAAACACATTATACACAGATTGATCGATGGTCAAATATGGTCCCTTGTCTACTAACTTTGAAGATCTGGGTTGCTCAAGAACACAATAGGCTACACTTTCTATCGCTAAAGGCTATAGCGACAGTTTTATTAATTTTATTTAATTTATTTTCTAAAAATTATTTAAAAATAGAGATTAATTATTAAAAATTCCAAAAATAGTTTTAAAAATTATTTTAAGTTATAAAAATTAACTTTTAATAATTTAACATATTTTTCATAAATATTAATATTTATTTGTATATTATTAATATTTAATTTATTTAATAAATGCATTAAATAAATTAATTAAAAATGATTTTATTATATTAAAAATTATTTTAAATGATAATAAGGTATTTAATAATATTTTAAGTTATAAAATATAACTTTTAATATTTTAAGATAAATTTTATTAATTATTTAATATTAATGATATTAGATTTATTTAATATTATATTAAATAAATTAGTTTTAAAATAATTTTTATATTAGAAAAATTATTTAAAATGAAAATAAATAGTTTAAAAATATTTTAAGTTATAAAATATAACTTTTAATATTTAAAGGTAAATTTTGTTAATAATTTAATATTAAATGATATTAGAGTTATTTAATAATAATACTAAATAAATAAATTAAAAATAGTTTTATTGATTTCAAAATCATTTTAAAAAGGAAATAAATGAATTAGAAATATTTTAAGTTATAATTAATGAGTTTTAAAATTTTGATAAACTATACATTAATAATTAAATATTAATGGTAATTATTTAAAAATAATTTTTAATGTTTTAAAAATCATTTAAAGGGTAAAAAAAATGTTTTAAAAATATTTTGAGGTATTATAAATATTTTTAATATTTTGGCAATGGTTTCATTAATAATTTAATATTAATTAAATATTAAAAATAATAGAATTATTTAGTATTTAAATCATTAAGTAATGATTCCGGTATTTAAAAAATCATGATAAATTATAATAATTATTTAAAAATTATTATAAGGCTATGAAAAATAATATGACTGATATTTATATTTATTAAACTACAGAATAGAGTCTTAGACTCGATATTTGCCTGATAATACTTGGATAATCATTATATTTAATCACATGTTTGATATATACTAGTTAGTTTCCAGAATGTATCCGTTGACTTAAAAGCCGTCTAGGCTATTTGATTCGGCTAGACACAAACTTAAAAATATTGTTGAACAAGATAGAACTTTATTGTATCCAACCAGATTATTTTGGTGCGGATTCCCGACTAAATATGAACATCCCGTACATGAAAAACTTTTGTGCGCCAAAGGCAGATAAGATGAACGATAATCTCGTTCTTGCTTGTAGTATTGATAAATACAGGGCATAATAGGATGATCACCCCCGTGCCTGTAAGTTATGACGGTTTACAGATGAATTTCTGTTTAACCTTTTCAAAAATAGAAAATAATGTTCATAGTCTGTCAACTGATCTCCAGTTATAGTCAGTACGTAGTTTAAAAAAATTTGATACAGAATTGATATGTTGTTATTATTGGTTCAGCTTACTTCACAACTGTTGATTCGTTGTAGAAATGTCATTCAAAGAAAACATTTATCCCTTCCGCTAATATTTATTGTTGTTATTACTTGCTGGGCACCCAAATGTCTTGCTTAATTTAAATGTTTTCAGTTAAAAGTGATCAACCAGAAAGCTCTGCTAGGAACAAGGGAAAGGGAAAGTTTGCTGAATAAGTTTTATGCTATCCTATGTAATAGCTAGACTTTATTAAGGATGATATATATTATCTATCATGTATTGTAATGAATGCTTAAAGGTTATGTACTTGGGATAAGACTCTAGTATTTATGTAAATTTAAGTTTGGTATTTATATTATTGTTATTATTATTAGTATTATTCCGCTCATAAAAATGGAATCATGAAGCACCTAGTTCGGGTTTTAAGTACCTGAATTTGGGGGCGTCACAAAGTCTATATCATAAGGAGAAGAAAAATAAGAACTGAAACAATCCGGTTCAAATCCCGAGTCCGAAACAAATCTTGGGTTAAATTCCAAGTCCGAGTCGAATCGAATCCATCCAAATAAGGTCCTTAAACCACTGGCCCAATAGTATCTTTTTGGGTCATCATAGCCCACCACAGGCTCACCCAAAAGGCCATGAGTTGAAGGTACTATTGGTAGTAACTTATTTCCTTATATGCAGACAAATTTTTCTCTTATCTTTCGATGTGGGACTGAGGTGTTACAAACTCCCCCACTTAAATTTTTTACGTCCCAGTTAAAACCGATCACACACAAGGCCCAAAGATCTTTGCCTCTCTAGCCATTGTGGGATAATATCGGTTGGCTTTGTGTCCCCACCTTCGGACCTCCATCTCTCTATTGTGGGATAATACCACTAGCCTTTGTGTCTCCACCTCCGGTAACCCGATCGGATGACCCGACCCGAGCTTTCGAGAGTTGGCTCTAATACCATACTCTGTAACACCCCCTTTCCCAAAAAGGAAAAGGAATGTCACACACAAGCATAATAAATACAAACCTCAAATAAGTCTCAAAATATCTCCAATTAAATTGAACACCAATTGTCACATACTCTAATTTAACTAGAAGGAACTCCACATTTACATAATCTCTATTGATAAGAAATAAATGCAAAAATGGCCCAAACATCCATCTACAAAAAATTAAGAAAACCAAGTCTAATAATAAGTCTCAGAAACTAATCTACTCATTTGGATCAAAGGTAGCTCTCATCCCACATATCCTGATCACCCCTGATTACCTGTCGAAAAAAAGAACACATCGTGAGCCAATTGCCCAGTACAGATATGAAGATGAATAAATATATCACAATAAGTAATGAATCTAAAAGAGTTAAATGGATGAACACATGTGAAATACAAATGAATTACGAATAGATCAACATTTGTTAGTCCATTTACAAATGACTAACACTGTCAATCGAATAATTATAGCCAAAAGAATCCCAAACAATTAAGGCTGAATCAAATGGTTGTAAAGTGATAACTTCATACTGAGCTCAATACAAATAGCCAAAGGCTAACAAAATACATCGATACCATGATGTATACAAATCAAATCGGATAGTACGCACGACACATATGTCACTAATCTGCCAAACAAATTAAATCAAATACTGGGTCGACCCATACGTATCCTGAACAAATATATCAAATGATCAAAGCTCATACCCAGAGCATACAAAAGGATACACCGTGGACTGATCACACTGCCACGGAAGGTGTCATTCCCTTGTGTCAAAAGGACATGCCCGTGGTACCCCCACAGGTGGTTAGCTCAAGTATACCCTATGGATCAAACTACAAAATGTAAGCCAAAAGGGGTTCAAATCACAAGGCTTATATGACCATATTCAAATGAAATCGAATTATCAATTACAAACATTATTAATTATCACAATATATCAATGATCAAAAATAACTCCCGAATGTGAACGAAAGTATACGAACAATAGTACAAACAAATAAAGTCTTCAAAATATATTGACACGATTAACTAGTTCAAAGAGTACAAATACGAATTCAAATGTCAACGTCAAAACGAAGCTATCTCAATAATTTTGACAACAAAGAATAATCCTGAGAGGCAATACCAAATTTCTAAATGAGTACAAAATGAACGAATTAAATTTAAAAGAGTATCGCTGAAAAAATACGGAATCCGTACCTTAATGTAGTACCAAAATAATTCGTCGAATCCAAATATCACCCGCTAAACTCCCTCAATCCGATCTAATTACATATAATAAAAATAAATGCAAGTATATTTATAAAAATATTATTCCCATTTTTAACCCGTTAATTAACTTATATTATTATTATTATTATTATTATTATTATTATTATTATTATTAATATTATTATTATTATTATTATTATTATTATTATATATGTACTGACCATTCATATATACACAATTTCTATATATATCTTCTGTTCTAAAAAAAGTATGACACCACCTCACTATACTCAGTTTCACCAAAAAAAAAGAGAAACAAATTCATTTACAAATAATAATAATTTAATTGGTCCTGTATGGAACGAATGAAAGGTGTAAAATTTTTTGTGTGTATATATATATATATATATATATATATATATATATATATATATATATATATATATATATATATATATATATATATATATATAATGGAAAGAGTACTGAATGTTGCAATTAAATTAGTATAATTTGTAAATGAATTTGTTTCTCTCTTTTTTTGGTGAAGCTGAGTATAGTGAGGTGGTGTCATACTTATTTTAGGACAGAAGGTATATATAGAAATTGTGTATATATGAATGGTCAGTACATATAATAATAATAATAATAATAATAATAATAATAATAATAATAATAATAATAATAATAATAATAATAATAATAATAATAATAATAATATAAGTTAATTAACGGGTTAAAAATGGGAATAATATTTTTATAAATATACTTACATTTATTTTTATTATATGTAATTAGATCGGATTGAGGGAGTTTAGCGGGTGATATTTGGATTCAACGAATTATTTTGGTACTACATTAAGGTACGAATTCCGTACTTTTTCAGCGATACTCTTTTAAATTTAATTCTTTCGTATTGTACTCGTTTAGAAATTTAGTATTGCCTCTCAGGATTATTCTTTGTTGTCAAAATTATTGAGATAGTTTCGTTTTGATGTTGATATTTGAATTCGTATTTGTACTCTTTGAACTAGTTAATCGTGTCAATATATTTTGGAGACTTTATTCGTTTGTACCATTATTCATATATTTTCGTTCACATTCGGGAGTTATTTTTGATCATTGATATATTGTGATAATTAATAATGTTTGTATTTGATAATTCGATTTTATTTGAATATGGTCATGTAAGCCTTGTGATTTAAACCCCTTTTGGCTTACATTTTGTAGTTTGATCTTTAGGGTTTATTTGAGCTAACCACCTGTGGGGGTACCACATGCATGTCCTCTTGTAACAAGGGTATGACACCTTCCGTGGCGGTGTGATCAGTCCACGACGTATCCTTTTGTTTGCTCTGGGTATGAGCTTTGGCCATTTGATATATTTGTTCAGGATACGTATGGGTCGACCCAATATTTGATTTGATTTGATTTGATTTGTTTGGCGGATTAGTGACGTATGTGTCGTGCGTACTATCCGATTTGATTTGTATACATCATGGTACCGATGTATTTTGTTAGCCTTTGTCTATTTGTATTGAGCTCAGTATGAAGTTGTCACCTTACAACCATTTGATTCAGCCTTAATTGTTTGGGATTCTTTTGGCTATAATTATTCGATTGACAGTGTTAGTCATTTGTAAATGGACTCACAAATGATGATCTATTCGTAATTCATTTGTATTTCACATTTGTTCATCCATTCAACTCTTTTTGATTCATTACGTATTGTGATATATTTATTCATCTTCATATCCATGCTGGGCAATAGGCTCGCGCTGTGTTCTTTTTTTTTCGACAGGTAATCAGGGGTGATCAGGATATGTTGGATGAGAGCTACCTTTGATCCAAATGAGTAGATTAGTTTTTGAGACTTATTATTAGATTTGGTTTTCTTAATATTTTTGTAGATGGATGTTTGGGCCATTTTGGCATTTATTTCTTATCAGTAGAGATTATGTAAATGTGGAGTTCCTTCTAGTTAAATTGGAGTATGTGACAATTGGTATTCAATTTAATTGGAGATATTTTGAGATTTATTTGAGGTTTGTATATATTATGCTTGTGCGTGACATTCCTTTTCCTTTTTGGGAAAGGGGGTGTTACAAGAACACTAGTAGTGAGCATCGTGGAGGAAGCAGCAGCGGAGGGAGTAATTCTGGAAAATGGAAGTGGAAAAATAACAACAACAACAAAAATAATAATCAAGGTGGAAGTCATCAGGAAAACTTCAAGAAAAGGGCCGAAACTTGCAACAAGTGTGGAAGAAGTCATCAGGGGGAGTGCTGGAAGGGAAAGAGCACTTGCTATAATTACGGCCAAGAGGGGCACATATCGCCAAATTGCCCAAAGCCTTGCTTGTGGATCAACAGAGCACCAGATAAAGGATTGCCCGAAGAAAGGAAGCGATGGAGCTGGCGGAGGCCAAGGAGGAAGGAGCAAGTTAATGATTGGTGGACCTGCGCAACCCAACCGATTGACCGCTAAATAACATCTTTATTCACAACTTTAACCAAAAAACAACAACATCTAACATGAATCACAAAGATTTCTAAGTTTAGGGTTTTATACCTTTTTGCTTTGATCCTTAAACTTCTGATCTTTGTTGCTATTTTTGGAAAGCTAAAGCTTGGTCATGGCTTATCTTCTCACTCTCTTTAGATTTCGAAAAGTTAGATAGAGAATAGGCTTGGCAAGAATGAGAGATAAAGTAAGTGTTTTACTTAAGTTATAATATTTGATTTTGATTCAATGAACCAAGTTGGCATATGTGGCAAGACTTATTAGATTTTGTAAGATATTACACACATGGGATATCTCCAAGTGATGAGTCACCAAAGATTTGGCAAATCTTTTTCTTATGTTTTAAGAAAAAGGGCATTTTGGTCATTTCACACCCATTAAGGGTATTTTTATCTTTCCCCTATAATTTGAAGGGTATTTTGGACATTTCATAAATATCCCATAACATTTAACACTTAAGCCTTTATACTTAGCTTTTGAACTCCCAATTTAGGGTTTTGATAATCTAAATTAGGGTTTTGAAATCCCGAAACTAAAATTAGGGTTTCCGGACGTATCGTTAGGGTTTCTAACAGTTAGTTATAGTTTACTAACTTAACAACCATATTCTTAATTGTGACACTCCCAAATCCGGGTACTTCATTCCCACAGAATTTGGTGCTCACTATCAAAAATAATTACATCTAACTACCCATAATAAAGGATAAATACATCAAATAATTTAAATAATAATCTTTCCAATTAAAGGGTTACATCATCTTAAAAATAATTCCAGGTAATCTAACCTTAAATTATTACATATGTTTGCGGAATACATCATAAAATAAAACAAGTCTTATAACATAATTCATTTAAATAAATTATCATAAATCTTCAACACTTGGACATCTTGCCCTTTCCTTTGCTAGTAGATGGCTCATCAACTCTTTCAACTTTAGCTGCAGTGCTAATTATAAGAGTGAGCAAACAATTGCTCACTGATATAAAGAGTATTAATGACAACAACATGAGAATGAACAACGAATGTTGAACAATAATGAACTTGTTCTACGAATCAAAAATAGAAAACAAGTTCGAACTTTAATGTCTGAGGGTCTTAAGACCACGAACTATGTCCCCGGTGATTAGGTATTACTGTCCCAACCTTAACAGTCATTTAGACTATACAGACCCTTCTTAACGTACTTAGGGGGATCAACCCTTTGTACCATGTATTGTGCACAAACATCTAAATGTTAACACGTACAAAATCCCCTATGTTAGGTTGTTCGTCTCAGCTTGAATTTAGAATTTTCGCACTAAAGAAAGTTTAGCTCGGAACTAGCTTATCAATGGTTCTTGAATTTTAGAACACTATTCCATCATAGATTAGTTCAATCAATAAGAGTTCGCTTACTACTTGAAGGTTTAATACTACAATATAGAATCGAACAAGGTTATCAAGGTCAAAGATCGAATAACAACAATATATAATTGAGTAAACATGATATACATGCAAAGTACAATATTCAACAGAGTTAGAACAATCTCCTTTGAATCGATGTATTAGAACAATATATGTTTCGAATAATATTAAGGAAAGTGAAACTTGCTCGATGTAACGAATTAGGTTACAAGAGTTTGTACAATCATACACAAGATAGAATCAATAGGCTTGCTCAACTGTAATATAGGATTTACATAATGATAATTTAGAACTAGAAAGCTTGCTTGATAATAACAAAATAACGGAATTATGGAACTCTTATTCATTATAAAGAGAATGAAGTTAGGAAACTTGCCTTGTATGTAAGCTACACAAGTATAATAATGTTCGCCAATTACTCTACACATATCATTGAAATCACAATAACAATTAGTTGTATTAATATTACTTTTAGGGGTTTAACCCACCATTTAAGCCACAACCTCATCTTAATGTCTAATCATGTTGGTTAACATCCTTAACGAATCTAAAATCTCACTATAAACTAACATAAATCTTATCATTTATCTTTAACTTTTGAAAATATCACATTTGGTTCATTACATAACTTACTAATTCATAATCTATAGTTTCAACGTTGTGATTACAACATATTACTACGTCTTGTAACATGTTTTAGGTCCTTTACAAATTATTAAAATATGTTAAGTTAACAATTTCTTAGCTATGCTGTCAATAGCTCAACACTGGGTCTGATTGACCACTGGCGCGGCCGCGCCATGTTTCCCTTTGAATCCAGCTCACCCGTGCCCTCTAGACACCAGAACTAGTTTTACAGTAACGAAATCAGACTCTATTCTTAGGCTAAAAATCCCAATTTCACAGAAATTCATGAAACCTAGCAACTAAAACTTTGCAATAACATAGTTAAGCATGCTACTCTTCATTCTAATTACATAAACATTACATATACACAAATTTGAAGAATCAAAATCATAATTTTTCCAATTTTTTTACTTTTAACACTTTTAGCGAATTTGATCGCCACGACTTCGTTTCTTAGCCAATAAACACGATTTAAACTACGTCGTTTTCGTTTATTAACATATTATCACAATCTAACATAAATTTACAGATTATAGTACATATTGAGCATGAAATTTTGTACTTTCTTAAGCCATTTTTCATGCATAAACACTGTTATTACAATTTCTTCCTACAAATCCCAATTTCACGTGTTTGACAAACAAGTACCAATCATATATGATGATGTGATGCTGTCCGCCACTGCCTTTGCCAAGTCATCAGGATTCAGAGAATGCAGATGCCCGCCCAGTATAAGAAGAAGATCACGATTTTGACAGATCGCTCTCACACAGTCAGCAGGAGTATGATAGGCTGGATGACCTGATGACTGTGTAGACTGTGTAGACTGGGTAGCAGAGCTGCCTGTGCCACTGATGGTCGGGCGTCGTCTTTGTCCTTGACCTTTAACATAATTTTTCTTCACGACGGACGCCCTCTCCCACAATTCTTGATCAATCGCCGGACGCGGGGTGCCTTCAGGATAGCGCTCGTTCATTAAGCCCTTATAAGTGTCCTGTCAGAAGGTCAACAAATAAATAGTTAAAAATAAATACGAAATGCTAAAAAACATGACTATAATATATTTAAAGTTAACTTATTACCGCTATCTGAACAGCATCAGGCAGACCATCACGGGTGGCCACATACACATCTAACCAATTGATAGGTTGACCTTGAGACTCAGACTCCTACAGTTCATGTTCTCATATTAATATGTAAACATATGATATTTTAGCTACAAAACATGACTGTAAACATAAAGACAAATAACTAAGCCAATAAGCTTGTTATACATACGTACCCTAGCAGCAATATGTTGCAGCTGAGATATACTGCCGCCCTTGTACGTGCCTTTTGCCTTTTCGCCTTCAGATACACCTGAGGATCTGTTCGAGGCGGCAGTCTTACGTCTCTTGACCCAGCTCTCAGCTCTCCACTGCTCACACATCTGCACCCATATGGGATGTGCGCACCACCAGGGGCAATGCTCATGCATATACTGCTCACCCTGTCCTGGATGGTCAATCTCAGCATTGTGCAGGGCTTTCTGTCGTTCTTTGTTTAGATTATCTTTAGTCCGGACGGCGCACTTCTGCCAGAACAGTGCTTGAATAACTGATGCATGTGCGTCGTCCCATCTATACCGCTTCTGCAAATAAAACAACAATAATAATATTAAAACTACTATAATACCATAATCCAACATTACTAAACTATTAGTTGATTAACTATGTATTATCTATCAGAGTGATTAAATAAATATACCTGAAATTCAGCCCAAACTGCATCCTTATGGGCGAGAGGTGTGCTCGCCCATGTAATCACTGGCGTAGGCCAGTTCTGTAAGCATAATTGTGAAATGCACTTCACAATTTTACTATCTTGAAAATCACTACAATATACAATAATTTACATTAAAATATATTTATAACAATGGAAATATTAAACCCTTATATATACACGATGTTTAACTTACGTGCTTTCTGGAGGAGGACGGATCTGTATAAGAATGCGATCATCCGGATTAGCCGGGGCCTTCGGCACATGATTAGGGCCCCGACCCAACCCGCGCTTTCGTGCAACAGGTTCAGAAGACATCTATAAATAAAAAAAATTAGGATGTTAGTATGAAATTATGAATGACAATTAATTGTATGAAATAGTTAACTACGATTACCATAAGTGAAAGGTACATAAACATGACTGCAAAATAGTTAACTACAACAACTATAAATGATATAGTTAAGGATATAGAGAACATTCCTATATAGAGAACATAAATGAAAGGTACATAATTATGAACTAAACATGAACATGAACATAAACATACATTTTGTACAATTAAAACTAAACATACATTTTAATGAAAATCGTTGTCTGATGAGTCAGAATCATTTTGTACAAGTATCGGAGATTCATAACCATCTTCTTCAGATTCTGTGTCAGTGTCAGTCAATAACTCTTTCTCAATATCACTGTCATCCTGCACAATAACTGTCTCGGGATCCAATTCATCAGGTTCATCTCCACCCTCTAACTGGATTACATCATTGTTGTCCTCTATATTTATTATAGGAGGTCTCTGAAGCATTTCCTCTTGGTAGAAATCCCCGTCTATTACTTGGACACGACTACGCGCGGGAGTATGAATTACAACTTGCCAATCTGTAGGCGGTCTATCCCTTTTCCTAACTGGACTAGGAGTATAGTATACTTGTATTGTTTGAGTTGGTAATACAAACGGTTCGTTGGAGTACGCAGACCTATGGAGGTCAATATCGACGATTCCATGTCTGTCAACACGTATCCCTTTTTCTGAATCAAACCAATGGCACTTGAACAAGTGAATATGACCACCGTACGTGCCCTTGTACGACAACTCTACGATTTCCTCCAACTCCCCATAAAAGGCACGACCAAGCTCATTGTAACAATCTCCTTGGACACACACTCCAGAGTTCGTTGTTCTTTTACCGTGCTCATATGCCTTTGTGTGAAATTCACAACCATTTATTTTGTAACCATTGCGGGTGACTTGGTCCCTGTCTGGTCCCATAGCTAGGACTTGTACATTAGCCGGAATCGTTGATCCCTTAGTCAAAGCCTACAAAAACTCCATCTTATTAAATGAAGTCATAGTTAACATGGAGTATATATATATATTACGTGCTTAAAAATTAAACTTACTTTGTCCTTTAGCCAAAGTGCAAAGTTTTTATCCCGATTGATTTGAACATCTTTATCAGTTATGCCGGGATGCTTCACTTTTAACTCGTCATCGTACAATCTATACCATGTTATAAACATTAACATATTGGAATAAATTGTCAACTTAAAAGATAAATTATCAAGTTTACATGTGTACCTCACAAATTCGTCAATCTCCTCGCAATTGAGAAGAATGTAAGTATGTGCAGCATGTAATTCTTGCTCAGAGAGGAATATGCGCTTCCCTTTTCCATAAGCGCGGCCCGATAGACCAAATACAGATAGTCGACCATTTAGTTCAACATTTCCCCCATCATCATGTCTCGATACTCGATTGGCCTTTGTTAAGACTTCGTCCGGAAAATAGTCTGAGACAAACGTAGATATCTCATCGAAACTGTATGCCTCGCATATCGACCCCTCGATATAAGCTCTATTCTTAACCTTTCTCTTAAGGTTTCCCATCACCCTTTCGAAAGGGTACATCCATCTATATTGAACTGGACCCCCAACACGAGCTTCATAGGGAAGATGGATTTGCAAATGCTCCATGGAGTCAAAAAAACCAGGTGGGAATATTTTTTCCAGTTTACACGTGATCTCTATGATGTTCTTCTCAAGTACAGACATGTCCTTCTCATTTAATGATTTTGAACATAAGTCTTTGAAGAAACGACTAAGATCCGTCAAAGCATCCCATATTGGTTTATCAAGCAGATCCCGAAATGCTATAGGCATGAGCCTCTCCATGAACACATGACAGTCATGACTCTTCATCCCTTGCAATTTCCCACCCGTAACACACCTTGCAATGTTTGATGCATATCCATCTGGTAGTTTCAGAGACTTAACCCATGTGCATACATCTTCAACTTGCTTTTTGGACAATGTGTACTTTGCATGCGGTTTGACAATCTTACCATTAGGAGATTCGTAAAGTTCTAATCCGGGACGCTTACAAATATCTTTCATGTCCAAACGTGCCTTATCGTTATCTTTTGTCTTCCCCGTAACATTCATCACAGTGTTAAACACATTGTCAAACACATTCTTCTCAATATGCATCACATCTAGATTATGACGAATCAAATTTGTAGACCAATAAGGCAGTTCCCAAAAGATGCTTCTCCGAACCCAGTTATGAGATTCGCCAAACCCATTGATTATATTTGTGGCATCAACCTTACCAAATGGGATAACCGGCAATCTCATCACACGATCTCGCATCTCCGTTCCCGAAAATCGCGGTGCAGGTATATCATTGTCTACTTTCCCTTTCCTAAAGTGTTCTCTATTTCTTCGAAATGGGTGATCTACCGGTAAGAACCGACGATGACAGTCAAACCAACAAGGCTTTCGACCTTTTGATAGATTAAACGACTTTGTATGCTCCATACAATACGGACAAGCCAACTTCCCGTGTGTACTCCATCCAGCTAACATACCATAAGCTGGGAAGTCACTTATAGTCCACATAACCGCTGCCCTAAGGTTGAAATTTGTTTTCGTTGCAACATCCCAAGTCTGTACTCCATCCTCCCACAATACCTTCAACTCGTCTATAAGAGGTCTCAAGTAAACATCTAAGTTCTTTCCAGGACTCTTAGGACCAGGAACCAAGAGTGAAAGAAATAAGTATGGCTGTTTCATACACATCCAAGGTGGCAAGTTGTACGGAGTAACAATCACAGGCCAACATGAGTACGGAACAGCTGAGTGGCCAAACGGATTGAAACCATCGGTGGACAATCCAAGCCTCACATTTCTAGGTTCCAATGCAAATCCAGGATGTGCTAAGTTGAAATCTTTCCAAGCCTTCCCATCTGCGGGATGATTTAGTTCTCCATCTTTAGCTGGAGATTTCGCATGCCAACTCATATGTTCAGCTGTTCTTGAAGACATGTACAATCTTTTTAGCCGATGTGTTATTGGAAAATACCTTAGAATCTTAAACGGTATACTTGATTTTTTTGTAGTCACACCCTCTTTATTAGGCCTAAACCGATCATGACTGCAAAACGTGCACCTTGTCATCTGTTCATTTTCCTTATAAAACAACATGCAATCGTTGGGACATGCATCGATCTTTTGGTATCCAAGACCCAACTTCTTCACCATTTTCTTACAAAAGTAATAGTTACCAGGTAATTTCTCACCGTCAGGCAACATACTCTTAATGGCCTTCAAGAGCGACTCAAAACACTCATGGCTCATGTTGTGATCAGCCTTGATGTTAAGTAATGTCGCCACTGCAGACAATATAGTGTGTTTGGTGCAACCATGCCACAATGGCTCGCTACCCTCGTTTAACAACTTAAAGAATTCTTTGGCATCAGAATTCATAGGTTGTTCTCTGCCTTGCTCCCAATCAAAATCTGGCCATGCAATATCATGAACCATTTCATTCATACGATGAGTACTACTGCCAGAATTATGTACTTGTGTGATGCCACCATCTCTTCTCTGCCCATGTGCCCACCAGCATTCTTCGTAATTTCTCATGAACCCAGAAACAAGTAAATGATAGTTTATCATGTCTCTATCCATATAATTTACATTCTTACACTTCAAACATGGACATCGTATCTGCGACTTACCATTCATACATTCCGGGTGACTATACGCATACTCCAAAAATACTTGGCAACCAGCTCTAAATTCAGCTGTAGCACCTATCTGGGCACTTGACTTTCGTCGTGCCATCCAACTACGGTCTAAATAGAGGTCCATGATTGCACGGTACCTATGTTGACATGAATTTATTGTATTCCCTTGTTAGAGATTTACAATTCAGCTCAATCCCATTTATGATGCTTATAAATACATATAGATGTATATATACATATATAACATGAGTGTGCATCATATATGATTATTCGGGAATTGAACAAGGATACATGCCAAAACAACCTAAAGACAATAGATTCCTAGGGGTAGAATATGAATCATTGCATCATGCATGGTCTGCATATGATAGGACATTAGGTGATGAAAATATCTTGATGGTCAAGTTTGAAGAACAACCAATGGAATTTGAAATGTGTTCTAGAAACTATAACGATGCGTATATCAAGATTGCAGAAGAAGGCATACTATTAGCCCCTGTGAATACGAATGCATATATGGCCATTTAACTTATATATGAAGATTTAGACAAGTATGTCTTCTCGACTGTGAATTATGGATAAACTTCTTTGAACCTTCTTCTTGATTGAATTATGGATAAACTTAATTCCTAGTTATGTTTTATGTCATACTCATGTTCAAGTTATTGGATTGGTATAAGTATGATCATATATTACAACCAAGGTTTTGGGTTAAGCCCTAATGTTCAAGTTATATAGCCATTTGACTTATATATGAAAAAATTTCGGCAGAGTCTCCCCTATAATATGAATTATCCACATGCACGAGGGCATGCATACTTGACCAATTTCAGGGCATAATTTAGGAGAATCCAATATTAGTAACAACAATAAGAAGCCCAAAAATTGTCCCAATTTCAGCAATATCAACAACAATTTATCTAAATTTCAGCAACAATATATTCAGCAGTAATGTTATATTCAAAATTTTTCCAAATTTCAACAACTGTTATTCAGTAATAAAAAATTATCCAACTTTAGATAATCTCATATTAAAACATGAAACCTAATCATGCATGTTCCCAAATTATTCTTGTGGTGTAAAGTGTGTGTATATACTTACAAAATTATACATATATGATGTATGTGTGTATATATATACATATAGGTATCAATCAACTCATAAAAGAATCTCTCTTTTTAAATTCATTGATTATCCCAAAAGTTTCATACCCATTAGGGTTCTACCCATTTTGAACAAGACACTGTAAATTTACCCATTTTGAACAAGTCACTGTAAATTAAACTGGATTTTCAGTCAAACCCATTTGGATTTTCAGTCAAACTCAAATTAAACCCAAAAAATTCAAGAAAATGGCATCTAGAAGCAGAACATCAACACATTCACATCTTCAGAAAAACAAATCATGCCCATTCAATCAAAAATAACAGAAAAATAGTTTAATTTAGGGATTAATTAAAGGGGTTACCGGCGGTGGTGAAGGCGTCAGCCGGTGATGTCGGTGGTGAAGGTGTCGGCAGTAGCGGTAGTTTTCCTCCCTCTTCTCTTCTCTTCTCCTCCTACTCCCTCTTCTCCCTCTCGTCAGTGTCTCCCCCTCTTTTTTTTCTTCAGTACTGATCGAGCGAACTGCTGAACTTGATTAAGTTCATGAGAATCAGCGACCGCCATCAGCGACCGCATGCGGTCGCTAATATTTAATGACGTGGACATATCAGCGACCGACCGTGGTCGCTGATAGAGAGTGGTCGCCCCGCCAAAGTTTCGCACCAAATTTTAGGAGGGAAATTCATATCAGCGACCGAACAGCGACCGCATGCGGTCGCTGATATGAACTAGCGACTAGAATCCTATCGGTCACAGATAGCAGTCGCTGTTACTATTAGCAGCGACCGGATACGGCGGTCGCTGATATTATTGGTCGCAGATGGCGCTTTTTCTTGTAGTGATGCACACACACACACACACACATATGCAACAATCCACGTGATTTCCAAATCATTTATAATATATATATACTACCGAAACTAAAAGTTAAAATAGGAATAATTTATATCTTGATTTAGCAAACCCTTCTCTCAAAACCATTGTGTTTTCTTTCCTTCTCTAAAATCTCTGCAATTCTATCTTTTAACCAAACTCTCTCTCTCTAACCCTCTGTTATTTAACCTTAGAAGAATAAGACGTGAAAAATAAACTGATATAGCTTTCACCCACGTACGTCAGGTAAGAACCAAAAAGGCTCGCGTCAATTAGAAATAAGCCAAAGGCCACAATGCCTTGTTTGGCTACCACATTTTTCGCCCTACTAGATTATTTTAGTAGTGTTATATTATATAGTTTTCACTTGTCACACTTTGATTAATTTAAATAACTTACAATAATAATAATTATAATCTTATAATAATTTTACTTATGATTAATAAATTATTATATATCTAATTTAATTAATAAATTAGACTTAAACATAACTTTATTTAATTTACTTATTTTCTCTAATATAAAACAATTCATTTAATTTAATTATTTTCATTAAATTAGATCTTTCAAATAAAAATTATCATTACTCAATTTCATTACTAAATTAATGCACCACAATTCATCAATTATTTATTTTCCTCAATAAATAAATTATTAAAAATATTTATTTAATTCAATAAATATTTAAATTAAATGAGTAAAGTTTAGATCACCACCTGGGGTTTGGAGTATTTCACACTTAACCACCTGTAGTCAGTAAAGCTACATTTAAACTCCCGACTTTTTGAGTTGAAGTGAATAAATACTTTCCGTCTTAACTCCGTTACTTAAGTTGACTAAAGACTTAATTACCCTCCTTATATATATTGAAAATGAAAGATGAGATAACATTCAGGTAAAATAATCTTATTCATTCATATAAATCCTGCCCTTCAAATTGGATCGATCACATTATCTGCCATCTCAAGCATTAGTAGTACAAAGCTTCCTTATCTTTCTATAATGGTTGACAATGGCATCAACGCTCTCGACCACCGAAACAATCTGGAAGCAAGTGTAAGTCATAGCAGTTGCAAAGTAGAAGTTTGCATTGCCAGTAGTCCCCCTCCAAATCCATAAGTTGTACATCACAGTGCTAAGGAGAGAAACCCCCACATATCCAGAAATGAGAAATGCATATCTGCATGAAAATGTACTAGTTCCTAAGATGCCAACCCACGTAAAAAACCAATAAAAAACAAAAGATAAAAGTTAATAGTGGTTACCTGCCAATAGAAAATTTTCTAGCTCTGGAAACCAAGCATTGTCATTTCATGACAATGCATCCCAACTGAAATATCTTCATTAAATATTTTTGAATTGAAGTTTCACACTTAGTTCCTTTACCTATGGCATTGTCATAGTCTTGATCTTCATGTATATGCATAGAAGAAAATTCTCCAACTTCCTGAAACAGTATTTTCATTCATGCATTGTATCCAACTGTAAAACCTTTTATACATGTTTTAGAAGTAAAGTTTCGCACTATGTTCCTTCACCTCCATTATACCACCTGTACATTAAATCATACCAACTCAATACATCAAATCATCTTTGTAAAGTTGCAACCATCCCAAACCCAAATGTGTTCCATACACAATGATGAATTACCCAAACATTGAGATACCAAGATGAAGAGGATGAAAGTCAACATTTTGATTTCTTCGAGACTCAATAGAAAAGTTTTCAAAACCTAAATGATCAATCATAAAATAGTCCACACAAAGAATCTCAAAAAATAGAAAAGAAAAAAGAAAAAGTGACTCAATAGAAAAGTTTTCAGAACCTAAATGATCAGTCATAGGTTTGACAATAGTCCACACAAAGAATCTAAAAAAATAGAAAAGAAAAAAAGAAAAAGAACGAGACAATGAATCTCAACAAAAAATTGACAGACTTAACTTTTGGATTCTACAAGCTCAATTTGCAATAAGACAGAATGTTCAACATCTCAATGAGGTAACAAGAAATATGATGAACAACACTGGATTAACACACAATGGACTTTACATTTGGATTCTGCAAGCTCAATTTGCAATAAGACAGAATGTTCAACATCTCAATTAGGTAACATGAAATATAACGAACAACACTGGATTAACACACAATGGACTCTACATTTGAAAAAATCCCATGGTTTCAGCACCCTTCTAAATTAAAAACAAGGTATTTGTATCATTTTCTCTAGTTCTAGTAATTCGGTATTCTTTTCAACCAAATATAATAACTTCACTCTAGTCAATTTTCAATACTGCTCTGAAAAATCAAAACCCATTATCTACTTTAACAGTCCCCATCAACCAGATATAATAACTGCTCTCATTTTTCTCAATCATACTTCTCAACACCTCAAATGTAAACCCAAAACCATTTGGGTCGCTTTCTTGTGACTCAACATGGGAATCCACATTTGGGGTTTGTGTAAAACATATAAAACACCATCCAATTTTCTCTCTCTTACCTAAAAACAATAAGATTTTGAAGAAGAATAAGACAGCTTGTTCCTTCTATGAAGCTTTCTGAATCAAAATCGAGACACCGTTATCCCCATTTTGGCAGGTTTTTCAAAAACATCCCCACCCTGCTTCTCCTGATCATTTTTTTCGGTGAATCCCACCACCGTATCCGTCAACATCGCGACCCGGAGAGAGAAAGAAGTAGAAGAATGGTGGCGGATAGAGGAGTCGAGGGCAGAGATGCGACGGAGAAGAGAGGAGACTGTGGGTGGCGGTGTCTTTGGAGACCAGGGGGTTTGAGCAGGGTAGTAATATGGGGTTTGAAGGTTGAAGGAGAGGAATGTCTTTTAAAAGACAAGAGGAAGAAGAAGGGGGTATTTCAGACATTTAACAGTTTTTTTAACCGTTACAACCCCTTCTCACGCACTTTTGGCGTCTGACATACTCACACGGTTAAGTTGGATGGAAAAGGTGACCTTTTCACTTCAACTCAAAATGTCGGGAGTTTAAACGTAGCTTTACTGACTACATGTGGTTAAGTGGGAAAGAGCCTAAACCCCAGATGGTGATATGAACTTCTCCCAAATTAAATTACAAATTTCTCAATCGTTACATTAATACAACTTTACGATTTGCTAAAGTTATAATTTATCTGATCAATAGTTAATCTTTATCCACAATCTGAACACATAAATAATCACTGTACACCTATATGATCATATAAATCAATTCATTTACCCTCGTTTACCCTTATACACTTAACCTTAATATTCTTCACCAAACGATTTTAAATCCACCAAAATCCTTCACAGAATTTTGAAATCCTTAAAATTCCTTCATAGAAACGTCAAATACATATACTTATTTTCTGTCTAGGTCTATCTTATAACCTTTAATCCATCATTTAAGATTTTATAAATTATCTAAATTCTCGGGTTGTCACATTCACCCCTTTTTCTAAAAATTTCACCCCCAAAATTTACCTTACACCTTATACCATATATACAAAGCATCACATGCTACCCAATACATCAGTCACAAGAGTAAAAATTTTCAATTTGTGTTGAGGAGTCATATAGACTATGAACTTTCATTTTCAAAAAGGTTTAAACAGAAATTTATCTACAAACCGCTTTAGTCTTACGAATATAGTGGGTAATTAGCCCGTTATGCCCTGTACTTATTAGGTACTGCTGGTCGGGATACTTTTTCCTATTTCTCGTCACTGCCATAGGCATAAAAAATTTGTTACCTCAGTCTTTATCGGAATCCGCACCAAAAAAAATTTGTTCGAGAAAATTTTCAAAGAACGCTTAGGATTTTATAAACGTTGGTCTAGCTGAAACAAATAGCTTAGACTCATATCAATAATAAATTTCAATCGAGATATTAATGTATAGCCAAACCCCATTGGCAATTTTGTTATTTTGAAAATAATTTGAAAATGATGTCATGATGCCGTACTGTATTAACAGCCTGTTTGAGGATTCCATCATCGAGTGACTTTATCATAACACATCATACAATAGTGGAATAACAATTTTTAGATCGAATTCAACACTAAGTATTCCTGTATTTATAACTCCATCATTTCTTATCATATATGTACCATGTTACATGATAAATTAGTGATAAATAAAAATATATTTTGATATTTCAAATCATTATCGTCTAGCCGAAACAAGTAGCATAGACTATACTTTAAGCTGTTCGAAAATTATTACAAATTAGTTTTATCATCTTAATAGGTAACGATGTGTCGGTGGCCCGAAGTCCACACATACACAATGGTCACCAGAAGTTGAGAATAAAAATTCATTTTCAAAAGCACATAGTGCGTATTTAGCTTGACGTCAAAGATTTCGAAGTCTAGCTTAGCTAGAAGATTAGGAAAACCTAAGTCTCCACTAATAATCAATTGCTTAATCAGACTATCTATTCCTATAATCCTCAATTCTCCATTCACACGTAGCTATACCTAGTTCATCAAACTTACCACACTTATGAGTTCAAGACTTGCCATAATCATATGAGTTTAAGAATTTGTCCTAGACAGACCTTTGGCGTCCATTCGCTGAGGGATTCAAAACATTTTATATAATTATGAGTCATGAACTTACCATAAGTATGAGTTTTAAGAACTCACACTTAACCTTATATTCTCTACCTATTCCCTATCTATCTGGTATATACATGAGAAAAGAATTACCTTCTCAACACGCATATAGTAAATAGCGCGACACAAACATTTTAATGATTATCATTTCCAGAAACTAAGTGGTTGTTACACCAAGTACAATTCTCATCCCATACGAAGAATCATACAACTTAGCTGCTGACATGAGTCCCCAATTGAAATCCCCACTTAATCCTATCCCCACACTTTCTCTATACGAATTTTATTCTATCCGTATTGCATTAACCCATCGTACCAATTCATAGTATAATCTGACACACAACAATCTTGCCGTTAAAACTTTCAATCCTCATCCCTACTATGACCCTATCAGATCACGGTGTGATCTCATCGTATATATTACGATATATTCCTATGCTATGATCATTTTGTTTTACGATATTCTAATACATTTAGTCTTCTAGAAGCTATCTAATCATCACTATTGTTCACCTTTATTATCAGAGTTAGGGAACTCCATATCTTTATAACTCGCCGAGATTCGTCTTTGAATCTTACCGACTCAATAACTCAATTTGAGTTAGTCCTTAACCTAATATATACGGTTATTATCCTAAGGTAACCATACCTAAGGTTCATAACTAACAGCTCTGATACCAACTGTAAAGACCCCAAATTCGGGTACTAATCACCACAGATCTGGTACACTAATACTATTACTATTTGTGGAAGATATAAACATAAATTATTTATACATTAAACATACAAACTATCCCCAAGGTCGAGAACCTTAACGTAATACTTATATTCCATATCTATCCGACATACAATGTCATTGGCTTCTCCTGTATCCGACGTATTCGTCTTAATCTGCAATGTTTATCATAATATAGTAAGGGTGAGCAACAAATTTGCTCATCGAGTTTAAGTTTAATTGAGGATATATCATGATTGAAAGGATTAAACAATAAGCTAACTAAAGTTCTACAATATAGTTGTGAACTAGCATGAACAAATTTCATAACTGAACGACCAATACAATAGGAATTGAATGGTCAAGAATGAACATGAACAATTATAACTGGACTAGATGGTAATGAAGGTGATCAGCCTTTCATATCCGATGAACATATGCAATATTTGCATAGAGTGCTATTCAACAATTCATAGACATGGTAATCAACAATGATTAGCCATATACATAATTGAAAGAACAACTCGAAGTCGAGTTAGAGAACTTGCCTGAATCACCGACTATAGCTACACAGTCAATATAGCTTTATCCAAAGACCTAATATTGATAATATTGATCTCCAATATTAGAATAATATCATCACAATATAATATTGTTATATATAGTTATAAATAACCTAAACACATAACACATATTCCTATCAGTCCATAAACTACCTAAGACTTGGTATCAAGTCAAACTATTTCAGTCTGAGTTGAGTCCGGTACAATTTTGACATCCCGACGGTCTAGTCGAACAATTCTCTAGCCTAATTATCACTTAGACTCAAGTAAGCTAGTTCACAATTATCGTATATAATTTATTAATCATTCAAAAATATTTTTCAAAGTCTCGTAATAATTTTTAAATAATTATTACCATTTATCATGATTTTTCAATCATTAATATCGTATTTATATGGCATAAATACTACAATATTCTATTATCATAAATATTTATTTATTATCAAATATTAATGAAATTCTTAACATAAAATTATAATATATTTATAATATCTCAAAGTATTTTTAATACCTTAATTTTATATTCAAATGATTTTTAAACATTTAAATCCATTATCTAATAATTACCATTAATATGAAATGCAATGCGTATAGTCGTTTCGATTATTATACGTATGAGATATGAGTATTACACTAGTATGAATACGAGTATGGTACGAAGAATAGTACGACGTATAATACGATTATCGTATGAGTATTAAACAAAAAGAATACGGGAGTTACACGAGTAGAATATGCAAAGTATGAATTAATTAAGAGTTAAGGATTAGTATAATGTAATTGGACTTGAGTCCATAGCAAGCCCAATGAATTAAGTAAGTAAGCCCAAGTCAAGGCCCTATGTTAATTAAACACAAGCCCAATCTAAGAATTTAAACCGCGGGTCGAACCGGTGGGTCACAGCATGGGTAAAACCCATGGGGCAACCCATGAGATGACCCAAGAGAGAGTGGGCCGACCACTTGATGGCCAAGTAAAGAGGTAAACTTGATCACCAAGTACTTTACTTGGTGATAAAGAAGGGAATAGTAAAGAGGTAGGGAATTGGACCATTTTGCCCTCATGTTGCTTTTCTATAAATACAAGGCAAATGTTGGTCTTTTGTTGTTTTACAAAGCTTGACCAATATATATTGAGAGAGAAAAAGAGCTAGAAACACTTAATCAATCTACTTCCAAGCAAACCTTTAGACGTTTATCAAGAACGTGAAGTACATCAAAGGTAAATTCTCATAAACCGTAATCTTCATCTTTTTTGATTTCTTTCTCGTAGAAGAATCGCAGATTGGTGGAGCATGTTTATTGAGGAGATATAAGGATGTTTATTAATGATCAAATCAATGATAAGTCATGACCAAATACGAATCATAAGATTTACATAAGTTAAAAAGCGTAGGAAGTCTTGAACGTGAACGTAGTTATGATTGAACGATTTGAAAACTGTTATAGCTAAGGTATGTGGATATTGGTTGGTTAGGATGTAGGTGATAAATCAATGGAGTGTTTCATTTGATTTGGCTTATAGAACACGAGTAACGAAGTTATGAGAATTTTGTGAAAATCACAGATTAAGGGTCAAAAGTAGTCGTGTGACTTGAAAACGTTGGTTTCCAATGTCAACACGTGAGATAAGGTAATTAAGAGGCGTTGACGAAAGAATCGTCGCATTCCGACTTATAACGAAGAAAACGAGTATTGAACGGTCGAAAACGTTAAACGAACGCTCAAAAGTGAACTCAAAAGTGAATTTCGAGTTAACAGATTCGAAAGTATAATATACTTATATGAATACATAGAGGGTGTAATTTGTGAGTTGTGGGCTTTCGAATGAACCAATTCGGATGTAAAACGAACAAATTATGAAGCCGGAAGTTTCGATAGAAAAACAAACTGTTTTGGCAAACTGGTGCACAGGTGTGGCGCCGCAACGCCAAGCCCAGTGTAATAGGTCATGCCGTAGCACCAGACTCGACCGTGTCTCCTGTTAGTTGGCGCCGTAGTGCCGAGTTTACATAGGGATGCCACGCCGCAGCGCCGACAGTGTAAAAATATTGATCAAGTTAGGTTTTTCTTCCATTTGAATGTAGACCTAAGGTAAGATATTTAAGGTATTTAATGTACATAATAAAGCCGACCTTAACTTACTAATGAAGTGATAACGTTAGAAGATTTAGCATGGTTTAATAAGAATTAAACGAAGTGTAACGACCCCAAAATTCAAACAATTTAATTCTCGACTTCGGTCGTTAACCAAATATTCAACCTCTAATTTTACATCATTATTCGATATTAAAAATCACTAAAAATTGCGGAATATTTAAAACTTTTGTACATTTCCTTCTTTATTGCCCTAAATCGCAACCTTTACATTACATCTCTTCAATTCCAATATATATCATGAATCGTTACAATAAACTGACTATACAAAGTCTTACATCATAAATAGATATCAATATACACTGGATAGCTCAATTTACAACTCAACAACATTTACATTCAAAATATTACATACATTTCTCATAAAACATAAGTAATCTTCGTGAATATAGTTCTCTATAACTCACTTAGCACATATCCTTACCTTAATTCTTGACCTGCAAAAGTGGTTATTTGCAAGAATGAGCTCGACAGCCCAGTGAAATCTAACAGTTTTCATGCATCACATAGAAAATAATAACATGCTCGATATACATCTCATTAAAGTAACATGGCATACATGCTTTTAATTCACATAGCAAATATCATGATTGGGTTCCTTACTCAATCATCATTCTTTAGCCAAAATAATGCAGTCATATATTGACTTTAACATTTCATTATTACAACATATATATAACATATCATGCAATTTAAAACAGTTCATCAAGTCCATGTATAAAATAGGAACCGAAAGACTTGCCTTGATCGTTGTTTACCAATTACAGTTTAACAGCTTACAACTATATGCACTTCACGTGCCCTACACAATTATATAATCATACACATCAAATATTAGTCACATAACAACACATAGTAATTATAATGTAAACTCTACTCTATGTCTCATAAGCTTTCCTACTAATAAATACACAATGTTCAACTTAATTGTGTTAACTTTCAACTTATATCTCACTGTATTTCATATTTGTAGTTCATTCAAGTGCTTAAGTCTTGCTAGGACTACTTATTGGCTTTATATTAAATCCACTCCATATCTTATAATATTCATTTCAATTGAATTGAAACACTTTTTAAGTTCATTAACACTTGGCACAACGTTTCGACGTTCATTCGTCACACGCCCGATTTGCCTCTCTTGTGTATGCTTACTATGCTTCTATAACTTATCTAACAAATTATTTATTAATGTTAAGCCTCATTATATTTACTAACATTCATGTTTTATAACTTAGGACATCATCTTTTATGGTCAGGAGCACTACACATGCATATGTGCATGCCCGATGCCCTCCGATTGCCTCTGAAAACACAATAGTCCTAAAGATGACCATTTTAACCCATTCTAATGACCTCAAATTGAAAAACTTAAAAAACACAATTGTAGGTCTATTCGTCCTCGTTCCGGATCATCTTGAATCACCTCAATCGGAGTTCGTATGAAAACGTTATGGCCATTTTACTACAGGAGGTCAAAACTGTCCAACTCAGACTTCTGTCCCTGTGCCGCGGTGCGAGAACTAGGCTAACCAGTGGCGCCGCAATCCGAGATTGGTGCTGGGGCGCGAATTTCAGCGCTGCGACGTGAATTTCTGGCGCTGGGGCGTGAATTTCAGCGCTGGGGCTCTATTTTTGGCGCTGGGCCGCTAAAAACTAACAGAACCGAGCACGAAGATCATTTTCGGTCTGTTTAAGAAATTCTAGCAACTAATTATATACATATAACTGATGTAATTTGCACATAACCTCACCAAGCATACATATATTAACTTAGCACAACTTAAACAACTATTTGAGAGAAGTTAAATCCTTCAAAGTATTGTTTTAAAAACCCAAAACTCCATTGTCGATGTTTGTTTACATAGTGAACATGGTAACCAAAATTTATATACTAATTTGATTCCTTGAGACTACGATTTCTCTAAATTTCATAACAAATCAATATACTCAACGTTTAATTTCATAATTAGCATACAATCACATACTAATTTTGTTATCATACAAAATATACGTTCATGTTCATCCTCATATGACCACTGTAAAACCAATTTCGTTCATGTTCATGCTAGTTATAACAATACAACCACCTACAATTACCATAATTCGGTTGTATGACCTAATTCGGAACATAGATTTCACAGAACATATAAATTTTATGTCGTAAAACTCATACATATACGTATATCTATATAATATTAAGTTTAAAGCACATACCTTCAATTACTAAGATAATATTTGCTAACCCCACTGTAATTCGTTTGAAACTTCAAGAATTCTCTCTCAATCCTCTCACAAATACTCTGTAACTTTCTTTCCTTTCTCTGAAAACCGTTTTTGAAAATTCCTGTTTTATTTCTTAGGCTTAAGCCATAAAAAAAACTAACGAACGTCTTTTTCAAACGTTTTAAAACCGATGCCACTAATGGGCTTATTAAAACAGCGGTTATCAATTTAATATATATTTTATTTATGTTTTGTTTAATTTAATTTAATTTATTAATAAATCAAATTTAAAAATCCAAAAACCATAGGACTTTGTTTGGCAAAATTATTTAAAACTTAAAGACTTAATATACTTAAGCCTTGTTTGGCAAAAACTAAATTAAAACTACTTTAATTTATTTTAATAATCACTTATAATATAGTTATTTGTCACACTTTTAATTAATTAAGTTTTCATACTTAATTTAATTACTTCTAATAACAATTCATTACATAATATAATAATTTATTTTATCATTATAAACTCTCTAACTTAATTATTAAATTAAATTAGATTACTATTTCAAAATAATTACTTTCCTTAACTCATTAATTATTTATTAAACAAATAAATAATCAAATCACATCAAATTAATTAAATAAATACTTATTCCACGATAAACACATCCATTAAATATTTATATAATTTAATAAATATTTAAATATTATAATTAAAAATCTGGATTGTTACATCATTCCCTCCTTACAAGAATTTTGTCCTCATAATCACAACTTAAACCACTCATTTGTTACAATCTTTCATACTTACAAAGATTCTGTCCCCAAAATTGAAGACACAAATTAAATAAATAACTCAGAGTAATCTTTCATCATTTTATCTAAATATAGGTTTTATATTTCCTACTACATTCCTTACTTTAACGAATTCTAGGTTTTATTTCATAACTTTCACTTGAACTCAATTATATTTGAGTATTGTGACACCCCAAAATCCGGGTACTTCGATTCCATGGGATTTGGTATTCATTGTACAAATATCATCTATCTATTTATCCATAATAAATGCAAACCATGCAATAGATAGAAATAAAATCGTCCCCTTATAGGGTTACAACATCTGAATAATAAATACAATCCCAAATTAAACTAACCTTAAACATATGTGCGGAAACATAAACAAATAAGTCTTAACAACATCAAGTCTTTACAATAACATTCTTAAAATTAAATAACAAGTCTTCATCACTTATTAGCTTTGCCTTTGCCTTTGCTAGTAGAAGGCTCATCGTACCTTTCGTTCTTAACTGCAATATTATTATTACGCAAGAGTGAGCATGATTTCCCACAAGTATAAAAAATGAAATAACAATATATAATAATATGCAAGTGAATCAAAGACTTCTGAAATAAAAGCTCAACTTTTGAATCAAGAATAAATAACAAGAGTTAAAAATATTTTTGAGGGTCATAAGACCTTGAACTATATCCTAGGTTATCAAGGGTTGTACTTAAAACCTTTAACAGTCATAAGACTATGGACCTTTCTACTCGTACTTAGGGGAATCAGCCTTTAGTACAATACTGTGCACAATATCTTAACGCTAACGCATAAGAAATCCCTATACAGGGTTGTTCATCTCAGTTTGACATCAGAGTCCGCACCAAAGGAAGTTTGGTTTGGATAATTCAATAAGGGTTCTGAAATTTAGAACGTTCATCAACTATGGACTAGTCGAATCAATTAAGGGTTCGCTAGTCTAATAAGGTTCAACAATAAATGATAATTAAATTGAATAAAAATCTTAAGAGGTATACAATAGAACAAGTATTGTATAACAAAATCATACTTTGAAATGATAGACAATCTTTAATATAACAAACTGAACTTGATTTATAAACTTGAATAATGATAACAAGTAGGGTAAGGAAACTTGCCTCGTGCGTAGGTTAAACGATTACTACTTCCGTTCACCACAAATCCTACACATATACCATATATATTCACGACATTCATTAGTTACATTTTCACTTAATTATTTAATATAAACTCCACTTTATTTAACAAATCATTACCCTTCTAATTTAATTACTTAATTAAATTAGAATATTTTCATTCTCTTACTATTATTACACTCGAATAAATTATTTCATAATAATTTCCATCGAATATTTATTTTATTCCATAAATATCTCAATTAAAATATTTACTTTATTTTATAAATATTTTAATAATAATTTTCATCGAATATTTATTTTATTCCATAAATATCTCAATTAAAATATTTAATTTATTTTATAAATTTTTTAATAATAATTTTCATCAAATATTTATTTTATTCCATAATATCTCAATTAAAATATTTAATTTATTTAATAATAAATTTTATCGAATATTTATTTTATTCCATAAATATCTCAATTAAAATATTTAATTTATTTTATAAATATTTTAATAATAATTTTCATCAAATATTTATTTTTATTATTATTATTATTTTTTATTTTTTTATTTTTTTTAATTTTTTTTTAACCGTCGGGGCGGGGTAATGTAGTTTGGTAACGCCCGCCGGGGGCGGGGTTACCAAGGCTCATTTTCTGTAGTTTCTGCAGTTCGCGAACATAACAAGGTCAAATTATGCCAAAAATCAATCACAAGTAAAATTATACGTGAATATGGCCATAACTTCCAATTAGTTATTTTTACATGAATTTAGACTTACCCAATCATTGTAATACATATATAATCATTACTTAACCCATCTAGCATGATTTTTAACAAGTTACAACACATAATTTGCAAAATCAACACATTTACTTTCACTGTTCTTTATGTTCTTGAAGGTTTTGAACATAAAACATAATTTCAACACTACGGATTCGTTATAACACCAAATCTATCCATTCAAGTTTCGTTTCCTTCGTTTTAACATGCATAATTATATACGAGTGGAAATTTTACAAAATAATTTATGTTTGACATATTAAAATCACGTATACGGGCCATATGGTCATATTCCATACTTTGTAAATTTTGAGGCCATAACATAAGTTGTATTTATGAAACTGATGATATGGTTTGTATAATATATATATATATATATATATATATATATATATATATATATATATATATATATAATCAAATACGATATGATACATATTAACATATACACAAACCCATAATCATATCATTTTCCCATTTACAGAGACTTTACAAAATTTTGAAAGCCATATTTATGAAAACTCAAACAACGTAATTAAAATTTGGGAAAGAAGAATTACCCAGAGTGTAGATGAGTAGAGATAAAAACTCTTTTTTTTCAAAGCTTCTTCAATCACAGAGTTTCTCACAAAATCCTCTGAATTCTCTCTCTGAATTTCTCAAATTCTCTCTAAGTATTTTTCAAACTTAAAAAAAATGAAATAAAGAAGACGTATAAAATAAAGAATTGACGCGATGTGGAGGTCAGTTACCCATCATGGGTTAACTGTCCTTAACTCCCACTAAGGCCATGTTTGGTTAGGCTTAATTGGTTCAAAATCATTTAATTTAATAAGTCTCTTATACTATAGTTTAAATCATGTCACACCCAATTGCACAATAAATTAAATATCTTATTTCATTTAATTTAATATAATAATTTCTCATTAATTTACATAATCACATAATTAATTTTATTTATTAATTATGTCAAATTATTATATCTCTAATTAATTATTACATTAATTAAAATAACATTATGCTTATTAAATATTTCATTTAATTCAATAAGATCACATAAATACATACTTTAAATAATAAATATTCTCCACATTAATTTAATAAATATAACACATATAATTAAATTAATCTATCACAATTACATCAATTAATTATTTAATCTAATAATTAAATCATCGAAAATATTTATTTAATTTAATAAATATTAAAATTAAATTACAAAAATCTCGTTCGTCACATCTTTTCCCCCTTAAAAGGATTTTGTCCCCAGAATCACGACTCAATAAATTCGACCCGTTACAAGTATTATATTCTTAACTTATTCATTTCCTTTTCTAAGGATCGCTATCACACACTCGGGATATTACATTCACCCTTTCTTCTAAGAATTTCGTCCTCGAAATTTTATTTATTAATATTTATTCATTCAATCTATCAAAGTAGATTTTACACTAATACTTTATTCATTCCTTGGGTTTTATAACCACTTCTTTTCACAAATATCATTCTACAACTATTAACTTTTCTATTAAAAGTTTCACATTATTCTTTGATAACTCATATCCTTCTCACTTCAAAATCTCTTTTCTCACTTATTCAACATATTCATCATTCAGTGTCGTATTCTACTACTCGCTTCTTTCTAAGGAATACTTTCCTTTTTCACTTCCATCGTGCAGAATAATAAGAATCTTTCACAATTGTTCAATAATTGGGAAGTAGTATGAATAACTCAGGAATTTAAAAGATTCTAAATCATGTTGAGGGGTCACAAGACCGTGAACTCTATTTTCGGTTTACTAGTGCTTCAACTCAATCCTTCACACTGCAAACCATAGTGTTTATCAATCACAGAGACTGAAAATACCCTCCTTACGTACACTAGGTGGCCAACCTATTGTACCACTACGTTGGGCCGCAACGTAGTGTTTTGTAACGACTATATGCATTACGCTCGAAACCATTGTCCCCGAAAATATGTCCCTATATAGGGTTGTTCACCTCAGCTTTTCAACATTTGAATCCACACCAAAACAATTTGGTTTGGCATAACTTCTCAAGAAACGCTTGAATTTCCTGAACATCTTTTAATATTCGTCTAGCTGAATCAAATAGCATAGACTTCTACAACAATTCGGATATCAATCGAAATATACATATACATATATATATATATATATATATATATATATATATATATTCTCATATCTTAAAGAAATCTCAAAAATATTTTTATGACGTCATGATACCGCACTATATTTATAGTCCGTTGAGGATTCTGTCATTTGGTGATTTTATTATACTACATCATACCATAGTGGGCTGACGATCCTTAGATCACATCCAACACTAGGTAATACTGCATTGATGACTACATCGTTTTTATCATCTTTGTACCAGGTTACATGATGCATTAATGATATAAAATACATTTTGATATATTATAAATCATTTTTGTCTAGCCGAAGCAATTAGCATAGACATACGAATAACATTATTATTATTAAAACTCATTGGTTCCATCATTTGATCCAATGTTTTTCAAGAAAATAAAAGTGTAAACATCAGCATGAAGTCAATAAATTTCGAAAGTCTAGCAATAGCTAGTAGATTTAGAATACCTATGCTTCCACCATCAACTCCACTTTCTATAATGATCCATTACTTAATAGGTCTATCTATTCCTACCATCCTCAATACTCCATTCACACTTAATTATACCCCAGTTCATCAAACTTATCATACGTTATGAGTTCAGGAACTTGCCACAATCATATGAGTTTAAGAACTTATCCTAGTCAGACCATAGGCGTCCATTCGCTAAGGGGTTCAAAAACATACCATATAATTATGAGTCATGAACCTACCATAAGTATGAGTTTTAAGAACTCGCACTTAACCTTATAATATTCTCTAACTAAACTCTACCTATCTGTTATATACATGAGAAAAGAATCACCTTCTTAACAGGCATATAGCAATAGCGCGGCACAAACGTTCCAATGATTATCAATGGGATAAACTGAGTGCAAGCACAAAACCCTCGCCCATACAAAGGTTAGTACAACTCAGCCATCACATGAGTCCTCAATTGAAACCCCACCTAACTCTATCTTGCTCTTAACTTGCTCTTTGCTCAATACGAATTCCTCGTATCACATTATCTATAACTCCTCATGAGTTTATCTTGTACTATTCATAGTACAATATCTTCATAGCATCAAGCTATAATCCTTCAAACATTACAAACCATCTTCCTTTTATAACTTAAACAGATCACGTCGTGATCTTATTCTATAATCATCTCCCTTAAAATTCTTTTCTTAACTCGTGATCGTTTTGTTTTACGATCCTCATTCTTTCCATTTCTCATCATTTTCGACATTATTCGTTATCTTGGCTATTGGAGTTAAGAAACTCTCATTTCTTATCTTTATATATCTTCAAGATTCTTCTTTGAATCTTCTTGTTTATATAATAATTCTTCCTTTAAGAATTCTAACTTTATTTACATCGCTCAACATTTCATTCGAGTTCTACACTTTCATAATACACATCCATTCTCTACACTTGGTACACATCGAGTCTCTAACAGTTTCAGTATGGTACGCTGAGTGGTTTTCCAAAAACAACCAACAAACTAGGTTTCGAGTTGCTAGTTCATATATACCTCCGCTCTATAAAGAAATCGTTTAGCCCATATACCATACATCAACTACTAAAGAGTACAATTGTACCATACTTAAATATAACTCTCTATTCTTAACTTCTTTATCACTCTTCTTATAGACACTGTCTATTTATTATCACCTTACATCCTTATTATTGGAGTTGGGTAACACCACATTCATATTCCTTATAACTCTGCGAGATTCTTCTTTGAATCCTTTCATGCAAGTTTTAATCCCTTCTTTAAAAATTTCTTAAATTACTTCTTATTGTTCAAACTCTATTTGAGCTTATTCACTCATTATCTTCACATCTCTTCTCTAAGGTTATAGCCTAAGGTACGCTTACCTAAGGTTTCAAACCTATCAGCTTTGATACCAACTGTAATGACCCCAAAATTTATACAATTTAAATCTCGACTTCGGTCGTTAACCAAACATTCAACCTCTAATTTTACATTATTATTCGATATTAAAAATCACTAAAAATTGCGAAAATATTTAAAACTTTTGTACATTTCCTTCTTTATTGTCCTAAGTCGCAACCTTTACATTACGTCTCTTCAATTCCAATATATATCATGAATTGCTACAATAAACTGACTATACAAAGTCTTACATCATAAATAGATATCCATATACACTGGATAGCTCAATTTACAACTCAACAACATTTACATTCAAAATATTACATACATTTCTCATAAAACATAAGTAATCTTCGTGAATATAGTTCTCTATAACTCACTTAGCACATATCCTTACCTTAATTCTTGACCTGCAAAAGTGGTTATTTGTAAGAGTGAGCTCGACAGCCCAGCGAAATCTAATAGTTTTCATGCATAACATAGCACATAATAACATGCTCGATATACATCTCATTAAAGTAACATGGCATACATGCTTTTAATTCACATAACAAATATCAAGATTGAGTTCCTTACTCAATCATCATTCTTTAGCCAAAATAATGCAGTCATATATTGACTTTAACATTTCATTATTTCAACATATATATAACATATCATGCAATTTAAAACAGTTCATCAAAGTCCACGTAGCAAATAGGAACCGAAAGACTTGCCTTGGTCGTTGTTTACCAATTACAGTTTAACAGCTTACAACTATCTGCACTTCACGTGCCCTACACAATTATATAATCATACACATCAAATATTAGTCACATAACAGTACATAGTAATTGTAATGTAAACTCTACTCTACGTCTCATAATCTTTCCTATTAATAAATACACCATGTTCAACTTAATTGTGTTAACTTTCAACTTATATCTCACTGTATTTCATATTCGCAGTTCATTCAAGTGCTTAAGTCTTGCTAGGACTACTTATTGGCTTTATATTAAATCCACTCCATATCTTATAATATTCATTTCAATTGAATTGAAACACTTTTTAAGTTCATTAACACTTGGCACGACGTTTCGACGTTCATTCGTCACACGCCCGATTTGCCTCTATTGTGTATGCTTACTATGCTTCTATAACTTATCTAACACATTATTTATTAATGTTAAGCATCATTATATTTACTAACATTCCTGTTTATAACTTAGGACATCATCTTTTATGGTCAGGAGCACTACACATGCATATGTGCATGCCCGACGCCCTCCGATTGCCTCTGAAAACACAACAGTCCTAAATATGACCATTTTGACCCATCCTAATAACCTTAAATTGAAAAACTCAAAGAACAATAGTTGTACCGGATCATCTTGAATCACCTCAATCGGAGTTCATATGAAAAAGTTATGGTCATTTTACTACAGGAGGTCAAAACTGTCCAACTCAGACTTCTGTCCCCGCGCCGCGGCGCGAGAACTAGGCTAACCAGTGGCGTCGCAGCGCGAGATTGGCACTGGGGCGCGAATTTTAGCACTGGGGCATGAATTTCTAGCGCTAGGGCGCGAATTTCAGTGTTGGGGCTCCATTTTTGGCGCTGGGGCGCCAAAAACTAACAGAACCGAGCACGAAGACCATTTTCGGTCTGTTTAAGAAATTCTAACAACTAATTACATACATATAACTGATGTAATTTACACATAACATCACCAAGCATACATATATTAACTTAGCACAACTTAAACAACTATTTGAGAGAAGTTAAATCCTTGAAAGTATTGTTTTAAAAACCCAAAACTCCATTGTCGATGTTTGTTTACACAGTGAACATGGTAACCAAAATTTATAAACTAATTTAATTCCTTGAGACTAAGATTTCTCTGAATTTCATAACAAATCAATATACTCAACGTTTAATTTCATAATTAGCATACAATCACATACTAATTTTGTTATCATACAAAACATACGTTCATATTCATCCTCATATGACCACTGTAAAATCAATTTCGTTCATGTTCATGTTAGTTATAACAATACAACCACCTACAATTACCATAATTCAGTTGTATGGCCTAATTCGGAACATAGATTTCACAGAACATATAAATTTTATGCTGTAAAACTCATACATATACGTATATCTATTTAATATTAAGTTTAAAGCACATACTTTCAATTACTAAGATAATATTTGCTATCTCCACTGTAATTCGTTTGAAACTTCAAGAATTCTCTCTCAATCCGCTCACAAATACTCTGTAACTTTCTTTCCTTTCTCTGAAAACCGTTTCTGAAAATTCTTGTTTTCTTTCTTAGGCTTAAGCCATAAAAAAACTAACGAACGTCTTTTTCAAACATTTTAAAACCGATGCCACTAATGGGCTTATTAAAACAGTGGTTATCATTTTAATATATATTTTATTTATGTTTTGTTTAATTTAATTTATTTTATTAATAAATCAAATTTAAAAATCCAAAAGTCATAGGGCTTTGTTTGACAAAATTATTTAAAACTTAAAGACTTAATATACTTAAGCCTTGTTTGGCAAAAACTAAATTAAAAGTACTTTAATTTATTTTAATAATCACTTATAATATAGTTATTTATCACACTTCTAATTAATTAAGTTTTCATACTTAATTTAATTACTTCTAATAACAATTCATTACATAATATAATAATTTATTTTATCATTATAAACTCTCTAACTTAATTATTAAATTAAATTAGATTACTATTTCAAAATAATTACTTTCATTAACTCATTAATTTTTTATTAAACAAATAAATAAGCAAATCACATCAAATCAATTAAACAAATACTTATTCCACGATAAACACATCCATTAAATATTTATATAATTTAATAAATAATTAAATATTATAATTAAAAATATGGATTGTTACATCATTCCCTCCTTACAAGGATTCTGTCCTCAGAATCACAACTCAAACCACTCATTCGTTACACGAAGAATGCGAGAACGTAATAAGCGCACCGTGAATGATGTTCAACAATGGTAGTTCACCAATGATGATCGAATGTTGGTTAATAACGTAAGGACGTTAATAAGCAGTAACGAAGTATAAAAGACGGATTGACTTTATTAAACGATATTAATTCAAGTAAGACATAGAAGAGAAAGAAGTTGGTTAAATCTATAAAGTTAGTTTGTTTGACAACTAATTACAGTGTGCTATGTGAATATATCATGTAGATCCTATAAGGACTGAGAATTGATTGAATTATATATTCGAAGACACTTGAACGCAAGTCATCCTTAACGCTTGTCTAACCTCCGTGTTAGCCAAGCTTTCTATGATGCATGTTTTGATGTGCATGAATGGGTTAAAGAAAGAGTCGATGCCTGTTTTAACTCGGCTAGGCTGGTATTGAAGAGTGACTTGATTTGTTTACAAGTCTTTCATTTTAGAATTGTTAACGCTATCCTATGCCAAGTATTTGGTACGGATGAGAAGGTAAGTTTGTCTATGTACAAACAAAAGTATTTTCATCGATTATTCGATGGGCACGTGAGGTTGCCAAATGTTAAACGTAAATACGTTTAACGGAAGAATGTTGATCAACATAGAGTACAATAGGCTAATCACCTAGAAGTGCTCATAAGTAAAGACGGATGGATGGCCTTAGTGCCGGATGTCCTTTTCAGTTATGAAAACAAAAAGAGTACGTTCATGGTCTATTGACCGACTCAGAATTCCTAAGCTATGATATATATACTTTGGAATTGTTGTTATGAAATGAGAAGTACTAGCCAAATGTTTCATAGTGCTTCGTAGTTAATTGTTCAGTTATGGAAGATAAGCATGTAATTCCTAATGTGATATTCATATGATTCTGTGTTAAGACTTGCTGAGCTAGAAATGCTCATTCTTGCTTGAACCATATGTTTATAGCTAAAGCCAAATGAGCTGAAAGTTCTAAGAGAGATAAAGGCAAGGCTAAGATGGACAATTAAACTTCCTGTAATAGAATAGTGTATTTGTATGTAATATACTTATGAAGAACAAAGAATGTATTCGGTTATGAACCTGGGGAAAATTTTGTTATTATTGTAATACAAAAATAGTTAATACAATCATTTTATTGTTGTCTCAATGGAACGACTGTATGAATTGTAGTATCGTGGAGCACCATCTGTCGGGTTGGAAGATACCCGGATTTGGGGGCGTCACAAAGATCAACAAAACTCTTTTGTCGATCTTGTGAGGTTTTTATACGTTGCCGGATCATTTGAATCTTTTCCGTAGTCATGCATACGAATTTCAGTCCCAACAATGTTTTTTCACCCACCTTATCCCAGCATACTAAAGAACGACACTTGTGTCCATATAATGCCTCAAATGGAGCCATGCCTATGCTTTCTTGATAACTATTGTTGTAGGAGAATTCGACTAATGGCAAGAACTTGTCCCAACTTTCTTTGAAGTCTAGGACACAGAGTCTTAATAGATCTTCAAGAGTTTGAATAGTCCCCTCTGACTGCCCATCCGTCTGAGGATGATATGCTGAACTGAATCGTAAATTTGAGCCCATAGCTTTCTGCAAACTAACCTAAAATCGTGAAGTGAATCTTGGGTCATTAGAAACTATGGATATTGGCATACCATGTAGTCTTACAATCCCATTTATATAAATACAAGCAAGACGTTCAAGTGAATAAGTTTCTTGTATAGGTAAGAAATAAGCAGACTTGGTTAATCTATCGACAATGACCAAAATCGCATCTATGTCTTGAGAAACCTTGGGAAGACCAGTAACGAAATCAATGTTAATGTGGTCCCACGTCCATTCTAGAATTTTAAGTGGTTGTAATGGACCTTTTGGCACTTGATGCTCCGCCTTGACATGTTGACAAGTTAAACACCTTGAGATAAACTCCGTTATCTCTCTCTTTATATTGCTCCACCAAAATGTATGTCGAAGATCACGATACATTTTGGTACTTCTAGGATGGATTGCAAACGGTGTGTTGTGTGCCTCCATTATGAGTTTATACTTCAAATCAAAGTCGTTAGGAACATAAAGTCTGGAGTTGACTCGAAGTATTCCTTCTTCATCGATTCTTGCTTCCAGAATAACACCTTCTTGTACTTTCTTCCTCATACGCATCAGCTCCAGGTTTGTAGCTTGAGTAACTTTAACTTTATCGATTAAAGTCAGTTCTACTCATATATTTGACATCATCACGTGGGTCCCTAGAGTTTTTAACTCTATCTCCATCATTTGTAAGCCATACAAAATGGGCCTTTGTGTTGACAATATTGCACTCGTACCCGCATACGATCTTCTACTCAACGCATCAGCTACCATGTTCGCTTTACCAGGATGGTATAGAATGGTATGATCGTAATCTTTCAACAGCTCGAGCCAACGTCGTTGCCGCATGTTGAGTTCCATTTGGGTGAAGAAATATTTGAGGCTCTTATGATCTGTATAGATCTCCACTTACTCCCCATACAGGTAATGTCTCTTGATTTTAAGTGCGAAAACGACAGCTGCCACCTCTAGATCATGAGTAGGATAATTCCTCTCATATTCTTTGAGTTATCGTAATGCATAGGCTATGACTTTCTCATGTTGCATGAGAACACATCCTAACCCTCTGCCTGAAGCATCGCTGTAGATGACAAATCCCTCCGAACTAGATGGTATTGTCAAAACAGGTGCTGGAATGAGTCTCCTCTTGAGTTCTTGAAAACTCTTCTCACATTTCTCGCTCCAACTGAATTTTGTGTGTTTTCGAGTTAGCTGAGTTAATGGAGTAGCAATTCAAGAAAATCGTTCCCCGAATCTCCGATAATAACCAGCTAAGCCCAGAAAGCTATGTACTTCGGTTACTGAATTAGTTTGCTCCCAACTTTGTATTACTTCAATCTTCGTTGGGTAAATAGATATTCTGTGATTTGATATCACGTGCTTAAGGAATGCTACTTCCTCAAGCCATAACTCGCATTTCTTCAACTTGGCATATAGCTTGTTTTCACGAAGCTTTTGGAATATCAGCCTCAAGTGTTTCTCATAATCTTCACGGCTTTTGGAGTATATAAGGATGTCATCAATAAAGACAACCATAAAATGATCCAAATATTCCTTGAATACTCGGTTCATCATGTCCATGAAGGTAGCATGAGCATTGGTCAATTCAAAAGACATAACTAGGAATTCATAATGCCCGTACCGAGTTCTGAAAGTAGTCTTTGGAATGTCATCAGTTTTAATCTTTAACTGCTGATATCCGAAACGAAGATCGATCCTTGAAAAGAATTTGGCACCTTACAACTGGTCAAACAGGTCATCAAGACATTAAATATATTGGTGATATGCTTAATCCACGTCTCTGCCTTAAGTGGTTCTCGCTTTCTCAAAAACTCCGGTGGTCCCAGCTCCTTGAATTGCTTAGCGGTGATCAGTCGTGAGTTGCCAGTGTTTCCACCTGTATTTTGAACATGAGTCTCTCTCGCCTGATGTTGCATGAATTGCAGAAAGCTTCTGAACATTCCATCATTCATCATTTGGTCGGTATTGTTGTTTACCTGATGATTATTGCCTTCTTGATACACACTATCCTAGTTATTGATCGTCGGTGACTCAACGGTCTCATTTGCTCCATTGCTTATCTCCAACATTTTCAGATGTTATTTTCAAACACTTCCATAAAATAAGGGTTAATTGACATGACACATATTATCCCTATATTATGATCGACCAATTAAATAGCAAATAAGCTTAGGTAGGTCATACTAGCGAAGGATTTACCCATCTCTCTCCTCCTATGTCTAGCCTCAAATCTCAGCCAGGGATCATATCCCTAAGCTCTGATACCAACTGTGACGACTCCAAAATAGGTATACACAACCCATTCTGAGTCGCCAAATACATGGTACACAATTTAAATACAAACTTCATTTATACAATACGACAAAACGTAGCTGAGAGTTTTAACACGAATATTATAACGACCCCAAAATTCATACAATTCAACAATCGACTTCGGTCGTTAATAATACGTCTAACTTCTGATTTTACATCATTATTCGATGCTAAACTTAATAAAATGCAAAATAATTAAAACTTTTATATCTTCTTACTTTAATTCCCTAAATCAAAACCTTTATCATTTACACATCTCTAAATTAACTTTATTTTATGATTCGTTTCATCACAGATATAAAATTTTATATTTCAATCTGATAACCTTTACATATCAGATAACTCAAACTTGGCAGTTTATCATTACATAATCATTGCGATTTATCAAGTACATATCTCAAAATCTTTATATTTACCTACCTTTGAACCATACTTAGTTCATTACTCACTTTAGCAGAGTTAATAGGCAAAACTTACATCCAAGTTTAATATGCTTTATACAACGGACAAAACTTAAACTTTATAACTCAACATCTATTAAATATCATACATTATTCGGAACCTTAAACAAGGTTCAAATAATAAACAACTTAGCCAAAGCATATAAATCTTCATGTATTACATCAGATTCATGTCTTGCAAGTAGCACATAGCGTTACCTTGAATCCTTAACCTGCAAAAGTGGTTATTTACAAGGTTGAGCTCGATAGCCCAACAAAATCTAACATTTTTCATGCATCATGCAGTACATAATAACATGCTCAACATATATCTCATAAACATTGGACTAACATAATATATATGCTGCAGTTTATATAACCAGTATAAAGATTGAGTTCCTTACTCAATCAGCATTCATTACTCAATCAACGTAGTCATAAATTGACTTTAACGTTTTATACTTTCAACATATATAACACATCATGCTCTTCACAATAAAGATTTAAAACAGTTCATCATCAAGTTCACATAGCAAATAAAAACTTAAAGACTTGCCTTGATCTTTGTTTACCAATTATAGTTTAACAACTTACAACTATCTTCACTTCACGTGCCCTACACAATTATATAATCATGCGCATCAACTATTAGTCACATAGCAATGTATAGAGTTGTAATGTAAACTGTGACACCCCCCAAATCCCGGTACTTCATTACCTCAAGATTTGGTGTTCACATAATCAAAACATTCATTTCTAACTACCCAATCATAATAGAATGGAATAATAAAAGAAAACCTGCCCATACAGGATTAAACTTAAATAAAAGAAATCTCCCAGGTTATCTAACCTTTACAAACATTCATTCATTCATGCGGAATAATTAAAATAACATTCATTACAATCTTTAAACAAGTCTGAAAATAAACTATTCAATCTATTACAGGTCTTCAGCATTGTTTCATCTTTCCTTTCCCTTTACTGGTGCTAGGTACATCACCAGTTTCAACCTTAGCTGTAAAAAATTTTACAGGCAAGAGTGAGCAAACAAAGCCCACTTGAAATAACAATAAGTAAATCTTTAAACTTTACATCATTTGCCAATATTAGGCTCAATAGAACTGAACAATATATTCTATTAACTTTCTGAAAATTATAACATTCACTGAGGGTCTAATGACCACGAATCATGTCCACAGTTATAAGTAATCTTTTAACTTTAACTTTAACAGTCATAAGACTATAAGGACTCCACGTACTTAGGGGGATCAACCCTTCGTACAATGTATTGTGCACAATCATTTCAACGCTAAGCGTAAATCTCTATTAAAAGAGTTGTTCATCTCAGTATTTAGAATACAAGTCCGCACCAAAGTAAGTTTGGTTTGGATAAGCTTTCAAGGTAATTTGGAGTTCAACGGACATCAACTAAGGATTAGTTGAATACAAGATAATAACACTATGTTATTGAACGATCATACTAAATAAACATTTCGTTCTAAGTTCATGCTTTAGGAATAATCTAATAGCATAACAATTGAATAATTTATCATACCTTGCTTTGAACAACATTAAGCTAAGGTTACATTTTAGAATTTAATATCAAGCATGCACAACAAATAATAACTTGAATGATAACTAAAGGTACTTGCATGCTAATATAACTAATTTAGAGTTAAGAAAACTTGTACAATTATAAAAGTAGAGTTAGAGAACTTGCATAAGTATAACATAACAGTGAAAAGTAACCTTGCTGAATAATAAAGTAGAAAAGGTTAGGGAACTTGCCTCGCGTGTAGGTTAAACAATTACTATTCACGTTCACCCTAAGTCCTACACATACCATATGCATTGACAATACACATTAGTTACACTAACATTACCTTTATGAGTTCCTTTATTACTCTTAGTATAGCTACTAACTAAGTTTAAGTTTAAACAACAACACATCTTTCATGAACATTACTTTTTAGCTTTATTACAACTACTTAAATGATCATGCCATTGCACCACGTGTACATTAACAACCTAATACAACATCCTAATACATGTTCAACATGTTATCATTAAGTTATACTAATACCCCTCCGATTGGCTCCAAATACACAACAGTCCTAAAGATGGCTATTTTGACAACTGTTACAGACCTCAAATTAAAAAACATAAAGAATGAAAGTTGTAGGTCTACTCTTCCTCTTTCCGAATCATCTTGAATTACCTAAATCGGAGTTAGTATGAAAAGGTTATGGCCGTTTTACTACACGAGGCCAAAACTGCCCAACTAGGCCACTTTTCTGGCGCCGGGGCGCGGAACAGTGGCGCTGGGGCGCGAGCTACGGCGCTGGGGCGTGAGCATCAGCGCTGGGGCGCGAGCTTCAGTGCTGGGCGCGAGCTACGGGCCCATTTTTGACGCTGGGGCGCGAACCTTGGCGCCAGGGCGCGAGATTTGGCGCTGGGGCGTGAATTTTGACGCTGGGGCGCCGAAACTCACAGAAACCAACCACGAACAACTAAATTTTCTGTCTTCAATTCCAACACTAATTGACATGAATAACTAATACAAATTACACATAAACTTCACCGAGCATACAAATACTAAATTAACACAACTTAAACCATAATTTTAGAAAATTAAATACTAGAATAACATATTTTAAAACCCAAAAACTCTATTTTTGATATTTTCATAAAAATCAACACTGTGATTTTGTTATTCAACCAAAACAGAAATTTCAAAGCATCATAATTATGTTTTTACATACTCTATCAATTCTAACAATCAATTTATCCATTTAACAACAATTAAAACCTTAATTTCTATTTTAAAATAGCCATATTCATACATATTGTCATATGAACACTCTGTAATATATTTTCTTCCACAAAACACATATATGCATGAACTAATTTCTCTATAATCATATATAAGTTCATAGAACAACCATATAATTAATAATCATGCCAAACCATATACATAACAACAATTTACCTTTTATAAAATTTTCACAGAGACTTTTTGGGAAGAAGAAAACTAAATTTTTAAAGAAAGAACTAGAGCTCCTACCTTGGATTATGAAAGATGATGACACTATCCCTTTTTCTCCAAATCTTTTCTCCAAAACCTGTAAAATTCTCTTAATTCTCTCAATTTTTCTCTTAGTTTTCTTCTTTTCTTCTTCTTCTTCCTCTGAGTTTTTCTCTTTTTCTCTCATTTCTCTCTCCTCTAATCTTACGTAAAATATTATAACGCATATAAGATATAATTATAATAATTATATAATATAAGTACTGACATAAGTTATGTCAGTTACATAAGTTTTAAAAATCAAAAGCCTTAAGGCTTGTTTGGCTAGCATAATAAAAATAACCCATTAATCCTTACACCTTGTTTGGTAAACTGAATTAAAACAAATTGATTAATCCTTATACCTTGTTTGACAAAACTAAATTAAACCATTTTTTTTATTTATTTTAATAACTCCTTTATAGCAAGATTATTAGTCACACCTTTATTAAATTAATAAATCAATTAAACATTAATTTATTAAATTACTTTAACACATAAACAATTATAATTCTTTTTACAATTATAATTTCATTTAATCAACTAATATTTCAAACTACAATTTCTCATTTAAATATTATTATTTATTTAAAATCATTATAAGCTCTCTAGCTTATTAAATTAAACTCCATTATTAAAAAATCTCATAATAATTAATTTATTTAGCTCCTTAATTATTTACTCAACAAATAATTAATTAAATCACATCAACTCAAATTGCCATATAATTCAATAAATATTTAATATTGCCAATAAATATTTAATATTTAATATTTAATTATTTATTCAACAAATAATTAAATAAACCACATCACTCAAATTGAACAATTATTTATTCAACAATAACATATCCAATAAATATTTATATAAACCAATAAATATTTATAATTTACATCTAAAAAAAATATGGAATGTTACATCATTCCCCTCTTAAAAGGATTCTGTCCTCAGAATCACAACTCAAACAACACATTCGCTACATAAACTTTACTCTATATCTCATAACCCTTCCTATTATCAATACACAATGTTCAATTTGATTGTGTTAACTTTCGACATACATCTCATTATATTTCATACTAGAAGTTCATTCAAGTGTTTAAGTCTTTCTAGGAATTACTATTGGTTTTATATTAACCCTGTTTCATATCTTATAATATTTATTTTATTTGACTTAAAACACTTTTTACGTTCATTAATACTGTCACGATGTTTCGACGTTTATTCGTCACACACCCGATTTGGCTCTCTTGTATATGCTTAAGAATGCTTATACAACTTATCTAATACATCATTTATTAATATTATGCATCATTATATTTACTAACACTCATGTTTTATAACTTAGAACAACATCTTTTATCATCAGAAGCACTACACTTGCATACGTACATGCCCGACGCCCTCTGATTGCCTCCGAAAACATAATAGTCCCAATGATGACTATTTTGACCCCTTCTAACGACCTAAAACTGAACAACTTAAAGAACAAAAGTTGTAGGTCTATTCTTTCTCGTTCCAAATCATCTTGAATCGCCTCAATCGTAGTTCGTATAAAAATGTTATGGTCATTTTACTAATATAGGTCAAAATAGTCACACATGGCACACTATGGGCGCGGCCGCGGCCGCACCCATTTCCTTCATAACTCCAGTATGATCATACCATCTAGCAGTGCCCAGCTGCATGCCTGCACTCCTGGGTAGCGTGCCCGCGCTTGGCTTCACCCAGATTACAGTTTTCTCAATGTACAAACTTCAAATCTTCATAACTTCTTCATTTTAAGTCAGAATTAGTTGGTTTTTGACTCTATGAACTCGTGAAATACTGAACTACCCATTAACAGAATAATTTTAACATTTTGAAAACTTTAAGAAATTAATTTAAGGGTTCTAATTCAGTGTTCATGCTATATTTTCATGTTTTAAACATGTTTAGTGAATTTATTCACTACGGATTCGTTTTTTAACCAAATTGATTCATTAAACTTACGTTCTTTTCGTTTCTCAATGCATTAATACAAACTATCATCAATTTACAGTTTATCACATGATTTAATCATCAATTTTGGGTCTAAAATAAGCCATCTTGTATATATTATGCCAAAACTCACATTCTTTATCTTTTAACATATTTACATGATTTGATTACCTAAAAACCAATTATAGATGACATAGAATGAATTATACATATCTAAGAACATATATAATTCAACTTCTTGACAAATCCTCCTCCAAAATTTAATTATAGAGAAAAAAAACTCAAGAAACCAAACTAAAGTTTTAGGGCTAGGTTAACCTCTAAATTTCTTCTTGCAGTCGCTAGATGATTGGAATTGCTTGCTTCATCCTTTTAATTCCCATACTTCCTCTCAAAGACTTACAGAGAACTCTCACCTTCTCTCAACTTCTCTGTTTTCTAACTCTTAGCCTTAGGAATATAGCGTAAACATAACTGAAGCTTAACTTAAACGTGGCTTGGCCAGTTACCAATACTAAGAGTCACGACAGTTGTAAATAGAAAGGGTCTCTAGGCCATGTTTGGCTAGAACCCAAACAACCTCTTCTATTTTTTTTGTTTTATAATTTCCTTATTATATCTTCTTTTCTCTAAGTGTCACACTTCATTATCATTATTTTATTGTTAAATTGCTCAGCCAACAGTCTTCCCATCTATTTACCCATATGACTTATGGAATTACATTCATAAGTAAAACACTTCTAATCAACTAAACATTCCCATTAAAATAATTAATATTTATTCCACTAATTATTTTAATAATTATACAATTATTATGTATAATTATTGTCCCAAGACAATTTATTTAATCTATAATTTTAATAAAAATTTAGATATTTATTTAATTCATTAATCCTAACACCAATATTTATTTATAATTATATTGGTTCTTCTCATTCTCATAGTCCATTTACATTCAATTGGCTAAATATAATATATTAAGGCATTACGTAAACGCATTACTTTTACATGTAATATATTACCTTCCCACTACGTGGGTCTACTGAGATTTCATTCTCATCCACTACGTGGCCTAAGAATTGAACCTTTTTCATCTAAACTTCACATTTTGAGAACTTCTCATACATCTTCTCCTTTCGTAGTGCCTCCAAAGTAATCTTCATCAGATGTTCGACGTGTTCTTCCTCTGTCTTCGAGTAGATCAAAATGTCATCGATGAAAACTACTACAAATTTATCCAAGTATGGCTTGAAAACTCGATTCATCAAGTCCATGAATGCTGTCAGAGCATTAGTCAAACTAAATGACATTACCAAAAACTCGTAATGTCCATAACGGGTTCAAAATGCAGTCTTTGGTATGTACTCATCCCGCACTTTCAGTTGATGATATCCTGTCTGTAAGTTGATCTTCGAGAAATATTTCGCTCCTTTTAGTTGATCAAACAAGTCGTCTATCCTCGGTAATGGATATCTGTTCTTGATCATTAATCTGTTCAATTCTCGATAATCGATTTAGAGCCTCATCGATCCGTCCTTTTTCTTCACGAATATCACTGGTGCTCCCCAAGGAGACACACTCGGTCGAATGTAACCGTTATCCAATAACTCTTGAAGTTGTATCATCAATTCCTTTATTTCTACTGGCGTCATACGATATGGTGCTTTCAAAATCAGTGTCGTTCCTGGTGCTAAGCCTATTACGAATTCGATTTCCCTGTCTGGCAGAAGACCAGGCAGATCGTCCGAAAACACATAACGAAATTCATTCACTACAGGTATATCTTTAATTTATACTCCCTTTTTCTGAGTATCTACGATGTAAGATAAATAACCTACACATCCTTTCCTTAACAATTTCTTGGCCTACATCATCTTAACGCAAAACTATTGCTTAAGCGATGAGCTACCATGAAACGTTACCTTAGACTTACTTGGATTCTGAAGGTTCACACACTTGTTCTGACAATCAATTATCGCTGCATGATTATATACCCAATCCATTCCCAGTATTACGTCAAATTATCCCAGTCTAATAGGAATCAAGTATACGCTCAGATCATATTTTCTAATGTTTGCGCGATAATTTCGATAAACGTATTATACAAGGATTATTTCCTTATTTACAACTTGTATATTCAAAGGATCTTCTAAACGTCATCGGGGTGTACTAAGTTTACTAGCAAATTCTTTAGATACAAAAGAACAAGTGGCACCTGAATCAAATAATACATAAGCATTTATATTATTGATTGGGATTATACCCGACACCACGTCCTTTGCAGCCACTGCGTCCTGGACGGTCATGTTAAAGGTTTGGGCAGTCGATCAGTTGGGTTGCACAGGTCCACCAATCATTAACTTGATTCCTCCTCCCTGGCCTCCACCGCTTCCTTTCTTCGGGCAATCCTTGATCTGGTGCTCTGTTGATCCACAAGCAAAACATCCTCTGATTTTCTTTGGCTTTGGGCAATTTGGCGATATGTGCCCCTCTTGGCCGCAATTATAGCAAGTGTTATTTCCCTTACAACACTCCCCCTGATGACTTCTTCCACACTTGTTACAAGCTTCCGTCATTTTCTTGAAGTTTCCCTGGTGAATTCCTCCTTGATTATTGTTTTTGTTGTTGTTATTTTCCCACTTCCTCTTTCCAGAATTACTCCCTCTGCTACTGATGTGACGCCCCCAAAACAGGTGTACATCATCCATCTTGGGTTGCCAGATACATGGTTTAGAATTCAAATACAACTTAATTATACAACTGTCGTGTAAAATACGACAAAACATATGTTGTGAGTTTAAATACAAATATTGTCATCTAGACAATATCCACACTCAATGGAGTCCTCATCACATTTATTATCACACTATTTAACAAAATAGTGAGGACTACTAATGCTGTCATCTGGACCGTCAATCCATTCCCCGACTAGTCCCAGCTATATTCTCATTTCCTGAAGAGAACAATGAAAGAAAGGGTGAGCTCAACTAGCCCAGTAAGAAATATTATGACTAAGATAATGCAGAATAAATTATCCATAACCTTCAACAGTATAACAACTGATAGAATATAATAGACAACAAGTTTTAGATCAACAACTGCAGCGGAATAAGCAATCCATTAGAAGAGTCGAGTAGAGCATAAAATCTACTATCTTCTATGATTTTAAAAGTTTTTCATCAACTTTATTGCTGAGACTCAACTTAATAAATAAAATCGAATCATCCCTGCACCACAGCCAAGGATATTCATGTAATCATCAATGATCATGATTATACCGAATAATCCCTGGTCATAATCATACCAACAATTGTCCATCAATGAACTAAAGTCCAATGAGGACTTTCACCACATCATTCGTCACATTACGGTCGTTATTATACTGAATAATCCCTGGTTATAATCATACCAAGTCCATCTCTGCACGTAAGCCAAAGATGACTTTCATCACAATATAAGCATGGGGATGATGACAATGACATAATAATTCAATAAAACAAGTTCAAGGATAAATTTTAAAGATTTATAATTTAATTTATCCAGAAATCAATAACGTCCAAATTGTCAACATGATACTGCTTTGTAGAGTAAAATTCAAGAATAATATTCATGTACCAAGAATAATTTGGACATAAAAGAAATATATTTTTTGGATAAATAGTACCCCGTGAATAGTACTCCATGAATAGTACTTCGGGAATAGTACCTCGTGAATAGTATCCCGACATGAAAAGTACCCCAAATATCCGAGAGAATAATATTCGGGTGAATAGTAATTTGGGTGAATAGTAACCCGTGAATAGTAACTCGTGAATAGTATCCCGACACGAAAAGTGCCCCGAATACTCGAGTGAATAATAATAGAGTGAATAGTAACTTGGTGAATAGTAACTCGTGAATAGTAACTCATAAATAAAATACCAAATAAAATGATATTTCATGACGAGTACAAAAGAAATGATATCTCATACGAGTATAATAGAATATATGAAACTGCAAATGGATTTTCACCCGCAATGCGGTAATCCACGTAGACATCATTTCCACAATTTAATAAGGAATGAATACAAAGGATCATTCACCATACAGGCGGTAGTCCACATAGACAGGTTATTCCAACAGAATAATAAAGAATGAAATAACAAAAGAATTCACCAGGCATGCGATAGACTGCACAGACAGGTTATTCCAACAGAATACAAAATAATGGAACCAGATCATACGTAATACACACAAACAGGATATTCCAACAGAATACTAAAGAATAGAACTAGGTCATGCGTAATCCGCACAGACAGGATATTCCAACAGAATAATAAAGAATGGAATAACAGAAGAATTTCACCTTGTATGCGATACTTCGCATAGATATGTTATTCCAACATAATAATAAAGAATGGAATAACAGAAGAATTTCACCATGTATGCGGTACTTCGCATAGACAGGTTATTCCAACATAATAATAAAGAATTGAATAATAGAAGCTCTCTTCATGAATACGAAAGAATAATACCCCCTACCTCAGAAGAAATCTGGATACTGGAATAGTGAGGTAGCAGACTTCTCTTCTTCTTTCTCTCTATAATTTCTCTCTATAATAATTGCTCTATAGCTTTAGTGAATTGGTGAGAAATGTAGGAGGAATGAGCTTCTATTTATAAAAAAATATAGTTTCGATAATTGCACGTTTTGGGGCTCGAAATATTATAGTATAATACCTTCCTCTTTTTCTTCATTTTTAATTTAGTCCTATAAGTGTTATCAAACTTGCACCACCTCCCCTAATAGTAAATCATGTGAATCAATAGTAAATCATATGACTCAATAGTTCTAAACATGTGAAAAAAATTAATTATAGTATAGTACCTTCAACTATACCTCCATTTCTAATTTAGTCATGCAAGTATTATCAATCTTGCACCAACTCCCCTAATAGTAAATCATGTGAATCAATAGTACACACATGTGAACAAATAGTTATAAGCATGTGAATTAATGACAATTAATTGCTCATTTATCCAGTTAATTACCCGATAACTTTCAGACATCAATTATTATTGAAATAAATGTCAATTTTCACTAACACTAATAATTCCAACACAATGGAACTATCAATTTCTTCTTTAATCAACACGAACTTATTCATCATTAATATTATAATTCACAATATTTAACAACCAGGTTGTTCCCAAGAGAGAGGGGGTTTTCCAATAAAGATTTCTCCTTATTGGCGCACAATTAGGTGACCAATCCTCTCATTGACAGAACTTCTAGACATTGTCAATATTGCAAATAATAATATGAATAATTTTGCTCTCTCAATTATTGATTTAATAATATAACATATTATACAGATGATATTGTGATAATAATTGAATCAATAATATGAGAGATATGATGCAGCAATTATTGTAGCAATAATTGAGTATAACTGAGTGATTCCTTACGTAAGCACTTATAATCAATACCGTGTACTACTATGCAACCACGCGTATTACTGTACTTTTACTACCGGGTAGTTCAACAGTTTTAACGGTAACACTTTCGCCGTTATTTTTATAAAAAGATAATTATGTCGTTTTCTAAATACGACAATACTTCCGTTGTGGAGTCCACCAATGATTATGCCGTCGTACTAATATTCCCTGTGAAAACGAATATTCCCCGACCAATTGAATATTCCCCGACACAACGAATAACAACTTGCTTACTTTGTAAAAAAAAATTCACATATCACCCTTAACTTTAACCTTTTATCAATTTAACCATTTACGAAATAAAATAATAACTATAAGAAAATTGAATACTTTTATTTCATAATTCCGGGATCTCACAATCTCCCCTCCTTAAGAAATTTCACCCTCAAAATTTACGTACCTGGTAGTTCGAAGAGGTGAGAATACCTTGCTTTCTTTTCAGATTGTACCTTCCCGGTTATTTTCTCTATATCATGATTTTCCCATTGCTCATCTCCTGTATTTTAGATATCATTCTAGAATATAATTTCAAAATAAGGGTTAATTGACATGTCACATATTATCCTTATACTCTGACCGGCCAATTAAATACCAAATAACTTAGGTAGGTCATACTAGTGAAGGAACTTCCCGTCTCTCCCCTCCTAGTTCTTGTCTCACATCTCAGCCAGGGATCATATCCCAAAGCTTTGATACCAACTGTGACCCGCATCCATGACTTGGATAGCACCTCACAATGAAACCTATCAACTTGCCACCGTTACTCACGGCGTCCCCTACGGAAAGTTTGGCTTCGGTGCATCCCAAGACTTGGAAGTCACCAGATAAAGGCTCGGGGCTCTTTTCTATGGCTTTGATACCAACTGTGACGCCCCCAAAATAGGTATACATCACCCATCTTGGGTCGGTAGATACATGGTTCAGAATTCAAATACAACTTAATTATACAATTGTCGTGTAAAATATGACAAAATATATGCTGTGAGTTTAAATACAAATATTGTCATCTAGACAATATCCACACTCAATTGAGTCCTCATTACATTTATTATCATACTATTTAACAGAATAGTGAGGACTACTAATGCTATCATCTGGACCGTCACTCCGTTCCCTGACTAGTCCCAGCTATATTCTCATTTCCTGAAGAGAATAGTGAAAGAAAGGGTGAGCTCAACTAGCACAATAAGAAATATTATGACTAAGATAATGCAGAATAAATTATCCATAGCCTTCAACAGTATAACAACTGATAAAATATAAAAGACAACAAGTTTTATATCAACAACTGCAGCACGACCAAGGATATTCATGTAATCATTAATGGTCATGATTATACCGAATAATCCCTAGTCATAATCATACCAACAACTGTCCATCAATGAACTACAGGCCAATGAGGACTTTCACCACATCATTCGTCACATTACGGTCATGATTATACCGAATAATCCATGGTTATAATCATACCAAATTCATCTCTACGCGTAAGCCAAAGATGACTTTCATCACAATATAAGCATGAGGATGATAACAATGACATAATAATTCAATAAAACAAGTTCAAGGATAAATTTTAAAGATTTATAATTTAATTTATCCATAAATCAATAACGTCCAAATTGTCAACATGATACTATTTTGTAGAGTAAAATTTAAGAATAATATTCATGTACCAAGAATAATTTGGACAGAAAAAAAAATATTTTTCGGGTAAATAGTACCCCGTGAATAGTATGTCATGAATAGTACTCCGGGAATAGTACCTGGTGAATATTACGCCGATATGAAAAGTACCTCAAATACCCGAGTGAATAATATTCGGGTGAATAGTAATTTAGGTGAATAGTAACCCATGAATAGTAACTTGTGAATAGTACTCTGGCAAGAAAAGTGCCCCGAATACCCGAGTGAATAATACTAGAGTGAAAAGTAACTAGGTGAATAGTAACCCATGAATAGTAACTCATAAATAAAATACCAAATAAAATGATATTTTTTCTTGACGAGTACAAAAGAAATGATATCTCATACAAGTATAATAGAATATATGAGACTGCAAATGGATTTTCACCCGCCATGTGGTAATCTACGTAGACATATCATTTTCACAATTTAATAAGGAATGAATACAAAGGATCATTCACCATGCATGTGGTAGTCCACACAGACAGGTTATTCCAACAAAATAATAAAGAATGGAATAACAAAAGAATTCACCAGGCATGCGATATACCGCACAGACAGGTTATTCCAACAAAATAATAAATAATAGAACCAGGTCATACGTAATACGCACAGATAGGATATTCCAACAGAATAATAAAGAATGGAACCAGGTCATGCGTAATTCGCACAGACATGATTAGATGTTGGGAGAGTATGGTCACCATTTAGAATAATAAGAATCTTTCACAATTGCTCAATAATTGGGAAGCGATATGAATAACAGAAATTTAAAAGATTATCCAATCATGTTGAGGGGTCACAAGACCTTGAACTACGTCCCCAAGTTATCAAATATATCTCTACTTGAACCTTTAACAACCATAAGACTATATGAACCTCCGTACTTAGGGTGTTAATCCCTTCGTATAATGTATTGTGCACAAACATTTTAGCGCAAAGTGTAAACTAAGCGTAACCTCTAATAAAAGAGTTGTTCATCTCAGAATTTAGAGTGCAAGCATTCAACTAAGGGTCTAATGACCACGAACCATGTCCACAGTTATAAGTAATATTTCAACTTTAACTTTAACAGTCATAAGACTATAAGGACTCCACGTACTTAGGGGGATCAATCCTTTGTACAATGTATTATGCACAAATATTTCAACGCAAAGTATAAACTAAGCGTAACCCCTAATAATAGGGTTGTTCATCTCAACTTTTTAACATCTGAATCCACACCAAAATAATTTGATTTGGCGTAACTTCTCAAGAAACTCTTAAATTTCATGAATATTTTTCAATATTTGTCTAGCTGAATCAAATAACATAGATTTCTACAACAATTCGAACATCAATCGAAAATCTCAAAAATCTCAAAAATCTCAAATTTTTTTTAAAGAAATCTCAAAAATCTTTTTATGACGTCATGATACCGCACTGTATTTACAGTCCATTGAGGATTTCGTCATTTGGTGATTTTATCATACTACATCATACCATAGTGGGCTGACGATCCTTAGATCACATCGAACACTAAGTAATACTGTATTGATGACTCCATCATTTTTATCATCTCTGCATCAGGTTCCATGATACATTGATGATATAAAAAATATATTTTGATATTTTTAAATCATTTTTGTCTAGCCGAAGCAATTAGCATAGACATAAAAATAACAGTATTGTTGTTAAAACTCATTGGCTCCATCATTTGATCTAATGTTTTTCAAGAAAATAAAGGTGTAAACATCAACACGAAGTTAATAAATTTTGAAAGTCTAGCATAGCTAGTAGATTTAGAATAATATTCTTGTGTTTCAACTTACCATCTTCATCTACCCCCAGTATAGTTCATCAAATTTACCGCACATTGGAAATTCAGGACTTGCCACAATAATATGAGCTTAAGAACTTATCCTAGTCAGACCATCGACGTTCATTCGCTGAGGGGTTCAAAACATATCATATTATTATGAGTCACCAACTTACCATATGCATTAATTTTAAGAACCGCACCTAATCCTAATAATATCTAACTAATCTTAGTAGTTTCTAACTATCAAATATACATATGAGAAAAAAATCACCTTTTCACCACATATATATTGACAGCGCGACACCAACATTCTAATGATTATCAATGTGATAAACTGAGTGCAAGCACAAAACCCTCGCCCATACAAAGATTTGTACAACTCAGCCATCACATGAGTCCTCAATTGAAATCCCACCTAACTATATCTTACCCTTAACTTGCTCTTTGCTCGATACGAATTCCTCGTATCACATCATTTACAACTCCTCGCGAGTTATCTCATACTATTTCATATTACATTAACTTCATAGTATTAAGCTATAATTATTCCAACATTACAGACCATCTTTTATAACTTAAACAGATCACGTCGTGATCTTATTCTATAATCATCTCCCTTAAAATTCTTTACTTAACTCGAGATCATTTTGTTTTACGATCCCCACTCTTTCCTTTCATTTACGACATTATTCGTTATCATTCCTATTGGAGTTAGAGAACTCCTGATTCTTATCTACATATCTTTTCACGATCCTTCTTTGAATCTTCTTATTTATATAACAATTATTGCTTTAAGAATTTCCAACTTCGTTTATATCGTTCAACATTTCATTCAAGTTCTACATTTTCATCATACGTATCCACTTCCTACACTTGTACACATCGAGTCTCTAATAGTTTCAACATGGTACGCTGAGTGGTTTCCCATAAACAACCAACAAACTAGGTTCTGAGTTGCTAGTTCATATATACCTCCGCTCTATGAAGGAATCATTTAGCCCAGATACCATACATCAACTACTAAAGAGTACAATTGCACCATACTTGAATATAACTCTCTATTCTTAACTTCTTTACCAATCTCTTCTTATAGACATTGTCTACTTATTATCACATTACATTCTTATTATTGGAGTTGGTTAACCCCATAACTCTGCGAGATTCTTCTTTGAATCCTCTCACGCATGTTTTAATCCCTTCTTTATAAATTTTCTTAAATTGCTTCTTATGTTCAAACTCTATTTGAGCGTATTCTTTCATTATCTTCGCATCTCTCTTCTCTAAGGTTATAGCCTACGATACTCCTACCTAAGGTTTATAACCTACAACTTTGATACCAACTGTAACGGCCCCAAAATTCATACAATTTAATTCTCGACTTCGGTTGTTAATAATACATTCAACCTCTAATTTTATATCATTAAACGATAATACAACCATTGCAATTTGTGAAATAACTAAAAGGTTCTATTACAATTAAAATTTTCTATTTACAAACTGTTCTCGTTCCCAGAACTTTTAACCTTTACATTAAATCTCTTCGATTCAAATTTATATCATGAATCATTACAATAAAATGACTATACAAAGTCTTACATCATCAATAGATATCCATATATACCGGATAGCTCCACTTATAAATTCAACAACATGTTACATTCAAAATATTAAATACATTTCTCATAAAACATAAGGAATCTTCAAGTATCACGTCAGATTCATAACTTTCAGGTAACAAATAGCTTTACCTTGAAATCTTGACCTGTAAAAATGGTTATTTGCAAGGTTGAGCTCGACAGCCCAGCAAAATCTAACAGTTTTCATGCAACACGTAGCATATAATATCATGCTCAACATATATCTCTTAAACATTAACATACGTGCTACAGTTCATATAAAAAATATAAAGATTGAGTTCCTTACTCAATCGGTATGCTTAACTCAATTAATGTAGTCATAAGTTGACTTTGACGTTTCATGCTTCCACATAAATATAACACATATCATGTTATTTGAAATAAAGACTTAAAACAATTAATCATCAAGTTAACGTAGCAAATAGGAACTAAAAGACTTGCCTGGTTCGTAGATTACCAATTACCAAAAATAGCTTAAATGCTTTGCGTACCTCCTACAACAGTTCAAAGGTTCATAATCACATACATTAGTTACACATATAACGAAACCACAATGACTCTTAGTCTTAATCTTTTATAACTTACATCTCTTTGAGACTTAACACATATCTTTAGGTGTTTACTCCTCTTCGTATGAAACTTATCATTACATAATCTCATTTTGTGTTTTTTTAAACTTCTTTTGAAACCAACACTTAACGTTCATTAAAGTCGTCATAGATTCCATTACCCCATACTAGATGTATTACACTTGTTGACTACAACTAGGAATCACATTATCTATTAGATATGCTAACATACCATAACATGAACATTTCTAGCTAAACTTACTATTTTAGCTCACGTCTTTCTTTACCGTTTACATTCCAGAAATTCTAAGTGTTTACTTCACAACACTTGTCTAACATTCATTGTGTACACTGAGTTATCACATAACGCGTTTGAAATTTACTAATCATTTTTACCACTTTGAATTCACTAACCCCATAACACAACTTTGTTTTAGCCTTGTTGTAACGTGTTGGACACATTACCATAACTTTTAGCTATGTTACAAAGAATGACAAAGCTCTGCAAAATTAGCAGACTTCAATGTCTAAATATGGGCACTCGTGCCTCCGCCCAAGTTTTGTATTGGGAGGCTACGCGCCCGCGCGACACAGAGAACTCAGTTTTGCAGAATGTGTTTCGACACAGTTTTTTTAGGCCAACTAACACGAATTTCACCCATAAAACAGTGAAACCAACATCTATAATTGATATAAAACTATCATAAACATGTTTGTTAACATATTCCACCAATTAAAATAATTTAACAACAATTTAAGCTAGGTTAATTTCTCAGATTTCATGTTTTTCATATAAAACTCAATTTTTTGACATCCTTCACGAAAATCAACACTGTGATTTCAATTCTTGTTCAAATTACTTCGTTCAAATTACGTTTTCTTCGTTTCTTAACGAACTAACATACTCAAGCCTCAATTTGCAGATTAACATACGAATTGACCACTAAAATTGGTACTTTTCATGAACTATATGAAAATTACATATACTGTCAAAATTTAATGTCATCTGAATTTTGCATGCAATTCTTGTTTAAGCACAACCTCTAATCATCATAAACTCATAAAGTCACAAGTAACCCATTGTATAGAAACAATTCAGCAAATTTGAAATTCACAGAATGTATAGTTTTTGCCGTGAAACACATATATGCATATATATACAATACTAAGGTTATGAAAAAAATACCTTTAATTAGCTTGATAATCATTACTAACACCACTGGAATTGCTTTGAAATCATAGCCTTCCTCTCAATCTCTCTCAATTCTCTTTTAGTTTCTCTCTCAAATTCTCAGACTTAACAAATGGCCAAAACCCACTGACAAACCTTACGTGTATTTGAATAAAAGAATAAAACTGATATAATAATACATATACTCATAAGGATATCAGTTATAAAAATAACGTATAAGTTATAATTATATGATATTTATTATTTTATTTATTTATTTTATTTATATAATTCAAAATTAAAAAGAATTTCAAAAGTCATAGGGCTTTGTTTGGCAAAAAAACATTTAAACACTTAATATCTGATAACTGGATTTTATATACACTTATACGGTATCTTTTAATTGAATTAGTTACTTATATTTATGTGTCTTAGTTACTTTTCATGCATTTTATGTTCATTTTGTAGGTTATACGTTTGGGACCAGTGTGAGCGACTATTGGTAAGAAAAAGCAAAGAAAACACAAAGAAAAACAAACCGAACATCATTTGGGCTTTCATGTTTACTTCATGTTCTTGGTTTGGAACTTAGCTTACATTGAAGAGCACCGTCTTAGCTTTTTGGAACATTTTGAATCATTCCAATCGGAGCTCGGATGCAAGAGTTATGATCGTTGTACCAACGGACGTCGAACGTCATGGTTTTTGGTGGTCATTTGCATAGCAGTCACTTCCAGCTCAATTTTAGCCTTCATCCACCCAGAATTTCTCAATCCTCAAAGAATAAAAATTGTAGATCTCGTCAATATCTTCGCTTTGATAGGAGGCAGGCCCCGTAACTCCTCCTGAATCAAAAGTTATGGTCGTTTTCCCAAAGGACGTCGGAGCAGAAAATGTCAGAACTTGGGGCCAGCGCCGGGGCGCCTAAAATAGGTCTATGCCCAGCGCCGAGGTGCTGGGGAGCAGTGTCGGAGCGTCAAGCCCAGTGCTGGGGCGCTGGGGGAAGGGTTTGGTGCGGTCTGGACGCGTTTTGGGCGAATTTTGACACCTTTTTGACTCCAAATTGGATTGGGTTTGTTCCTAAGCTCAAAATTAGACTTGTAATCTATAAATACTTGATGTAAGGCATAAAATATGGGGAGATTACATAGATTAGATTAGATTAGATATACACTCCATTAGATTAGACATTAACCCTAGTTCTTATTAGTTTTGGAGATTGAAGCAACTTGGAGATCATTGAAGATCAAGAGTAGGAGCAAGAGGGGAGCATCATATTTGCTGACAACAGATTCTATTATCTTCTCTTATCATACTTTTATCTTTTAATGTTTATTCAATTGTGGATTCTTGGTTTTAATTCATTAATTATGAACTAACTCTTTTATTAAGATTTTAATTGAACTTTTTATGGTTATGTATTGATTATTTAATTTATTCTAATTATTTATATTGAAGTGAATTGTTCATCTTTCTTTGTGCTTATTGATTAATTATCTGACCAATAATTACCTTGTTACTCTAGAAGGAATTGGGAAAGAAATTCTAGGGTTAGAACTGGGCTTGGTGACATGTGACTTAGTTATTTGCACAGTGAATAATTAGGTTTGTGAATAGAATGAGAATATCTATTTGTCGCATGTAACATAAAAGGAATTGGGTTTGTAACGAGTTTAATTCAATTATTTTGCATAGAGATCTAACAAAATTAATATGGGTTAAATAGAAGGCAATTGATCACTCGAGAGAGGGCTTTTGGCATTCGAGAATTCCCTGTTAACAATTCAGTAGATATAATAACTGGGATAGTTGAATAATTGATTTATAATTCATAATTGGGGCTATTGGAGTCTTAATTCTTATTTATCTGAATTCCATCAATTCTTAGTTGTTTATTTGCTTTCTTTTAGAATAATCTTTTTGTTTTGTTTAATTTAGTTTTCTTAAATCTAGAAATCACAATTATTGGTTGTTTGAATAAAATTGATTTGATTAAGAATTAGTACTTGGTTATTTTTATTAAATAATTCCTTGTGGGAACGATACTCTACTTTCACTTTATTACTTGTTGACCGTGTATACTTGCACGTATTCATTGATTGCGAAATCAATCAACAAGTTTTTGGCGCCGTTGTCGGGGAATTAGTTTAATATTTTTTTTACCAATATTAATTTCAATCCAATTAGTCTTAATTTAAACATTTTTATTTTAAATTCTCTTCTTATATTTCTCTCATTTAAGGTACCATGGATGACTTTGAGTATCAATGGCCATACACGAACATGACTCAACCAAGGGGGATGGAGATTGACAGACTCGCGACACTTTCCGTAATGTCAGCACAAATTAAAGAACTTTCGAGGAAGTTGGACGTGATCACATCTCAACAGAGTCGAAGGATGGCAGTTATGTGTGACTATTGTGCTGACAATCACCCTAGTAATCAATGCACCATCAATCTTGGGCTGATGCAATATGGTGGTAACTACCTCAATCAGTATGCATATGATAATTATGAACAAGTTTGGGGGTATCACCCGGATTCTTCATGGAGCTACAACTATCAAGACCAATACTCTACTCCAAATCCAACATACACGCCGAAATTCTCATATCAACCTCTATTAAAAGAAGAAAATTCACGGTTGGAGGAATTGTGGTCCAAGTTCGAGGAGAAATGGATTAATCAAACGGGGTCAATTCTAAATCTTGCGGATCAGATAGAGCAAATGACCAAAGTCATAAACAACCTTCCTCTAAACACTTGGCTTTATGACATGGATGACGAAATTGATGAAGTGCCCGAGCCAAATCTACAACTAGATGAGACACGAGATATTGAAAAAGAGGAGACAAGTGGGGATAATGAAAATAAGGTCGGTGAAGAACTAACTATAATTACCAACAAGGAGGAGCCGATGTTATTAGTGCCCCAAGTTCCTTCTCCGCCAAAGTTCAAGAATCCGGTTAGATTTGCAAAACCATGTCTGCTAGGTAGTCATGTCGTCGGCAATACTCCTTGTGACGTAAAAGCGAGTATAACTTCGATGCCATGGTTCAATGAGTTGGAGAAGATAGAAGAAGAGATTGTTGTGTCTGACAAGCCTCAATGCCAGAATCTATTCGCAGACATAATGGAAAAAACACCTAGATATTGGACGTTCTTTAATGTGATCTTATCTAAACAAAGCATGCTAGGTGACTTTAATACAATTGCTATCGTAAATGGGAACCTACCAAAAGCTATATTATTTCCGATGGATGGAGGGTTCCTCAACTTTCGAAGAGGAATTGGATAACATTGACCAGACAAAGTCAGGCTAAAAGACTATAAATCAAGCACTGACTGGGAGGCAACCCAGGAATTTTTATAATTATATGCTTTACTAGTTTATTTAGTAGATAGGAATTAATTTGCTTAGTAAGTTCTCTTATAATCTAATACATGTTGTCTCTCTTCATTGCAGGTATTGGAGGTTCAATGGATAGGAAAATGATCGTCGCTACCATCGCCACCAGCACCTCATGCTTAGCTGATTACAGGGAAGTTCTCTTCTACTTATCGTTATATTCTTACAATGAGGACATTGTAATTGCTAAGTTGGGGGAGTTTAGTTTAGTTCGTTATTGCATGTTTAGTTTCATGTTATTTTGCATATGTTGTTAATATAATTTAGGTTCATTATAAAAAAATAATTCAAAAATTCAAAAATTCAAAAATAATAGTTAGTTACTATATTCATTTTGCATAAGTCCGGCACTTTGTTATAGTTAAGTTTATTTTGGCCAATGATGAGATTGGAATTGGGTAGACAAGTATAATACTAACTATTAGAGCTTTGATGTGATTTCTTGTTATGAATTGAATCTTTTTCTGTTTGAAACTAGTATAATAATGATAGCACAGTAAAAACAACTTGTTAATTGATTGAGTTTAAATTGATACATAATGGGACTCTAAAGGATAATGCTAGTTTGAATGAAAGAATGACAAGAATAAGTAGTGATGACTAAAGTTAGACAAGAACCTAAGTTTGGAGGAATATTTGGGGTATATAAGATTTATAAAAAAAAGAAGAAAGAAAAAAAAAACAAAGAAAACGAAAAAAAAGTATTAATAAACACCGTGGCATGCTTGTCTAGTTTTGTGGCCTTTGTTACTTGAGTAAGTAAACCCGAGGGCATTGTCCTTACACCTAGCGCCCTAAGGTCTTAATGGCTTGGGAGTCGTTGGTCGAAAGCTCGTTAAGGTAGCATTAAAAAGCCTAAGGAAATAAGACATTGCATAGCCATGAGAAAAAAGAGAGAATAAAATGGGAAAAAAGAGCAAAAAGCCCCTGTAAATGAAAATAAAGCATAAGTATCCCATGTTGACCCTCGATATTGGTAATTATTTGATTTTAGTTGGATCTAGCTTGTTTTTGTATTTCTTGAGTTTACACTGTATGACGCCTTCGAAGAGACTTGTTATGTGTTAAATTTGATTTTATATCAGTTAGCATGGTTGTTAAGCACACACACGCACTATACCAGTAATAACAGTTTAAGATTTAATGATTGACTAGGAAATTGTTTATTGGTTTTGATATGAAGTATTGTCGTGTTTGCTTGATTGCTCTAAGGCCGAGTGAATAGATTTGATTCTATCAAATACTGCTGGATTTGTAGGCATATAGATTAGTTGCAATTCATTGCATTGCATTGCATTATGTTGTGTTGCTTGGGGACAAGCAACAGTTTAAGTTTGGGGGTATTTTGATAAGTGGATTTTATATACACTTATCCGGTATCTTTTACTTGAATTAGTTGCTTATATTTATGTATCTTAGTTACTTTTCATGCATTTTGTGTTCATTTTATAGGTTATACGTTTGGGAGCAGTGTGAGCGACTATTGGTAAGGAAAAGCAAAGAAAACGCAAAGAAAAGCAAACCGGACATCATTTGGGCTTTCATGTTTACTTCATGTTCTTGGTTTGAAACTTAGCTTCCACTGAAGAGCATCGTATTAGCTTTCTAGCACATTTTGAATCATTCCAATCAGAGCTCGGATGCAAGAGTTATGATCGTTGTACCAACGGACGTCGAACGTCATGGTTTTGGGTGGTCATTTGCGTAGCAGTCACTTCCAGCTCAATTTCAGCCTTCATCCGCCCAGAATTTCTCAATCCTCAAAGAATAAAAGTTGTAGATCTTGTCGATATCTTCGATTTGATAGGTGGCAGGCCCCTTAACTCCTCCAGGATCAAAAGTTATGGCCGTTTTTCCAAAGGATGTCGGAGCAGAAAATGTCAGAACTTGGGGCCAGCGCCGGGGCGCCCAAAATAGGCCTAAGCCCAGCGCCGGGGCGCTGTGGAGCAGTGTCTGAGCGTCAAGCCCAGCGCTGGGGCACTGGGGGAAGGGTTTGGTGCGGCCTGAACGCGTTTTGGGCGAATTTTGACACCTTTTTGACTCCAAATTGGATTGGGTTTGTTCCTAAGCTCAAAATTGGACTTGTAATCTATAAATACTTGATGTAAGGCATAAAATAAGGGGAGATCACATAGATTAGATTAGAGATACACTCCATTAGATTAGACATTAACCCTAGTTCTTATTAGTTTTGGAGATTGAAGCAACTTGGAGATCATTAAAGATCAAGAGTAGGAGCAAAAGGGGAGCATCAGATTTGCTGACAACAGATTCTATTATCTTCTCTTATTATACTTTCATCTTTTAATGTTTTATTCAATTGTGGATTCTTGGTTTTAATTCATTAATTATGAACTAACTCTTTTATTAAGATTTCAATTGAACTTTTTATGGTTCTGAATTGATTATTTAATTTATTCTAATTATTTATATTGAAGTGAATTGTTCATCTTGCTTTGTGCTTATTGATTAATTATCTGGCCAATAATTACCTTGTTACTCTAGAAGGAATTGGGAAAGAAATTCTAGGGTTAGAACTAGGCTTGGTGACATGTGACTTAATTATTTGCACAATGAATAATTAGGTTTGTGAATAGAATGAGAATATCTATTTGTCGCATGTAACATAAAAGGAATTGGGTTTGTAACGAGTTTAATTCAATTGTTTTGCATAGAGATATAGCAAAATTAATCTGGGTTAAATAGAAGGCAATTGATCACTCGAGAGAGGGCTTTTGGCATTCAAGAATTCCTGTTAACAATTCAGTAGATATAATAATTGGGATAATTGAATAATTGATTTATAATTCATAATTGGGGATATTGGAGTCTTAATTATTATCTATCTGAATTTCATCAATTCTTTGTTGTTTATTTGCTTTCTTTTAGAATAATCTTTTTGTTTTGTTTAATTTAGTTTTCTTAAATCTAGAAATCACAATTATTGGTTGTTTGAATAAAATTGATTTGGTTAAGAATTAGTACTTGGTGATTTTTATTAAATAATTTCTCGTGGGAACGATACTCTACTTTTACTTTATTACTTGTTGACCGTGTATACTTACACGTATTCATTGATTGCGAAATCAATCAACAATATCCTTGAACCTTGTTTGGATAAAACTAAATTAAAACTACTTTTATTTATTTTAATCACCTCTTATAATATAGTTATTTGCCACACATTATTTAATCATGCTTGCATATTTAATTTAATTAATTCAAATAACAATTAATTAATTAAATTATTTAATCACATAACTCAATACAAATAATTAACCATCCATTTGAAATATCAACATAATAATAATTTCCTTAACTCATTAATTATTTATTTAGCAAATAATTAACCAAATAAAATCAAATCAATTAAACAAATATTTATTCAATGATAAACGCATCCATTAAATATTTATATAATTCAATAAATATTTAATATTACAATTAAAATTCTGGAATGTTACAACCACAGTAATAATCTACTCATGTGTTGGGGTTTCTAACAACATACATTTCCCTTACCATAAGGGTTGTTCAACTCAGCTTTCAAGATTTTCGCACCAATCAATTGGTTTCGACAGTTTTATAAATATGCATATAGTCTAGCCGAATCAAATGGCATAGACACTTTCACAATATTCAAGAACAATACCAACTTCAACATGAATAATAGTTTTCACAAGAGTTTACATACTAGCTCATTTGAACGAGAAAGTACTATAACTTAAGGTTTGCTTACGACATTCGTCGAATAAAGTAATGCAAGAATACTTTGCACAATGTAAAGGATAGTTTAGATACTTGCCTTAAGCGTAGTCTATCAACGTTAAGAAATCAACACTTTCGAATCCTATTTATAGTGTATTACAAGTATAGGATGCCCATTAGTTAAACATATTCGATAAACAATCCTAATATATAGATCAAGTGTACACACATGACTCAATCATGAAATCTTAGACTTATTTTATTACGTATCTCAGAACTACGATTAGACTTCATTATTTTAAAACACTTTGTCAATTCAAGCCAAGATAGGTGCTAACATGCAAGGCTACCTCTGTCTGTAACAATCTAGAATTTTAATTGTAATTTTAAATATTTATTGAATTATATAAATATTTAATGGATGTGTTTATCGTTGAATAAATATTAATTGATTTGATTTGATTTGTTTGAATTGTGATTCTGGGGACAGAATCCTTATAAGGATGGAATGATGTAACAATCTAGAATTTTAATTGTAATTTTAAATATTTATTGAATTATATAAATATTTAATGGATGCGTTTATCGTTGAATACATATTAATTGATTTGATTTGATTTGGTTAATTATTTGTTAAATAAATAATTAAGGAAGTTAGTATTCTAATTTAATTTAATAATTAAGATTAGAGAGTTTGCAATGATTAAATGAATTATTATAATAATATTTTTATTTGATGTGTTAGTTGATTAAATAAAATTATAATTATGAAGAAAATTATAATCATGTTGTATTGATTTATGGGGTGAATTAATCTAATAAATTGTTATTAGAATTAAATTAAGTATGAAAACTTAATTTAAGTAAAGTGTGACAAATAACTATATTATAAAGGGGTTTAATTTAGTTTTGCCAAACAAGGCTTACATATATTAAGTGTTTAATTTTAAAGGATTGTGCCAAACGGAGCCTTATGACTTTTGGATTTCTTTTGAATTTTGAATTATAATAATATAAATTAAATAAATAAAATATAAATAATATATAATTATTTTTAGTAACTGATAACTTATTAGTATATTAAGTATAGCGTCCGTTTTAGAAGTTTTAAAATCGTACGTTGGTTTTATTTTAGTTTACGTATAGTGTAATTGGCTTAAGCCTAAGAAAAGAAAAGAAGCAAAGTTACAGAGAATTTGAGAGTGTTTGAGAGAGAAAAGGCTGGGATTCCAAAGCAGAGTTTTCAAGCGATTCTCAGTGAAGTGAAAGGATTTTCTTAAGCAACAAAAGGTATGTTCCTATAACCTTAATATATGTACGTATATATGTTTTACGTCATGATGCCCAAAGTCTCTGTGTTCTTCACTATAGTATAAAGTTTCTACAAAATTGTCTGTAAACTACGTTCTTTATAATTGGTGATGAAATCATGTGCATATATAGTTGTAATAGTATATATATATATATATATATATATATATATATATATATATGATTGTATGATGAGCATGTATACGTATGCGAGTGTATAAATTACGTCAAAAAGAAAGAAACTAGTTTACAGTAAAAATATATGCATGAACATGTTTTGTAGGATAACAAAATTAGTATGTGATTTCATGCTAATTGTAAAATGTAACTGTGATTATGTTAATTGGGTAAGAAATAAAGAGAACTTAGTTCAAATGAATCAAATTGGTTTATAATTGTGCCGTGTTCACTGTGTCAAGAAATATCAAACATGGAATGTTGGTTTTAAAACAGTGCTTTCAAAGGATTTAATTTTCTTAAATTGTTGTTTAAGTTGTGCTAAATTAGTATATATATGATTGGTTATGGTTGTATGTAAATTAGATAAATTATACGTGTTAATTTAGCTCCTAGAAATTGTTAAACAAACAGAAATTAGTTTTCGTGCTCGGTTCTGCAAGTTTCGGCGCCTCAGCCCCAAAATCAGAGCCGCAACCCAGGACCTCGCGCCGCAGCGTCGAAGTCAACGCCGCAGCACCAACTTTGTGCAGCAGCGCCTCTGTCTTGCTTAGGAAGGGTGTCGCAGCGCCGCCCATTGTTGATTGATTTCGCAATCAATGAATACGTGCAAGTATACACGGTCAACAAGTAACAAAGTGATAAGATAAAATGTTGATCCCACATAGAATTCCAATCAATAAATTCCAACTACTAGCACTATATCAATTCAATGTTATTTAAACAACCACAAAGTTTGATATTTCTAATTAAGAAACTAAAATTAATCAATCAAAAATATATTATTCTAAAATTAAATCAACTAATTAACAAATAAGATTCAACGAATGAATTCAGATAAATAAAGTTAAGACTCCAATAACCCCAATTATGAACTATAAACCAATTATCCCAATTTTTATGCCTACTGAATTGTTAACAGGAATTCTAAGTGTTAAAAGCCATTTTCCAAGTGATCAATTAGCTTTTATTTAATCCAATTAATCTTGCGATATTCCTATGCAAAACAATTAAATCAAACTCCTACAATCCCAATTCCCAATTCGTTACATACAGTGAATATATATTCCTATTCAATTCACGACCCTAATTATTCGTCATGCAAATAACTAAGCATACTGTTATCATGTCCAGTTCTAAGCCTAGATCTCCTCTCTCGAATCCTTCTAGAGTAACAAGGTAATTACTGGCCAAATAATTAATCAATACGTACAAGACATAATAAACAATTCACTTTGACATAAATAATTGGAATAAATCAAATAATTAATTTATATACATAAAAGGTTCAATTGTAGTCTTAATGAAAGAATTAGTTCATAACAGAAATTAAAACCAACAATCTTTTGAAAAACATCCTTAAGGAATAACACAAATTGAAAAAAATAAGGAGAAGAAGAAACTATAGAGCAAATCCTTCAATCTTCAAGTAATCCCTTGCTCAACCTTCAATTATGATCGATCCCCTTTTAATTCAGCAAAGTAGCCTTTATATACCCTCAGTATCCAACCACGATCCTTTTCACAACCAATAACTCAATTAAGTCTTCAAATTCAAGTCAAACTTCAGTCCACGCGTGCCTCTTTGTCAACCATGTATGGGCCTCAGCGCCTCGGCGCTACGAACAATACTAGCTATAGCGCCCCGGCGTTGCTCTTCATGTTATTTAGCAAAATGCCATTAAATAGCTCAAAATTCCCAAATTATCCCTGCAACTCCTCAATTTGCAAAATAATACATAAACACCGTAAAAATTCTCCTAAGAGACTTGAGAATACAATAATTTGAACCCAAGTATATCCAATTCATGTGTATATTACCCAATCATCAAATACCCCCAAACTTAAATCGTTGCTTGTCCTCAAGCGACAAAATACAATGCAACAAGAAAAACTAAATAACCCATGTAAATGCACCTATAACTATCTACATGTTTGTAATTCCAGTAATCGAATAAAACATCGTATATTCATTAGGCCTCAGAAAAATCACAATAACATGCCAGTACATCATATTAATACCGATCAATAATGTCCCAACAATCAATAAATCTAAATATGTTATTACTGATATCGTGCGTGTATGCTCAATAACCATGCTAACCGATGAAAAGAAAAATGCAAAACATAATAGATTTCTTAGAAGGCATCATACAGTACAAACTCAAGAACTCCTGAAATAAACTAGATTCGACTAAATTCAAACAATTACCAAAATCCAAGGGTCAAAATGGAATGCTTATGCTTTAAATTTATTTTTTTTTTAACGGGGGCTTTTTGTACTTTTTCCCGCTTTATTCATTATTTTTATCTCATGGCTATGCAGTGTCCTATTCTCTTAGGCGTTTCAGTGTTACCTTAACGTGCTTTCGACCAACGACTCCCAAGCCATTAAGACCTTAGGGCGCTAGGTGTAAAGGACATCCCCTCGGGCTTACTTACTCAAGAAACAAAGGCCACAAAACTAGACAAGCATGCCACATTTTTTTTAAGCTTATATACTCCAAATATATCCCCCCAAACTTAAATTCATGTTTAACTTCAGCCATCACTAGTTATTCATGTTGTTCTTTCATTCAACTAGTATTTATCCTTTAAAAATCTATTATCTATCCAATTACACTTTCTCAGCCAACATTGTCGTTTCTTAACATGTGTTATCCTGATAATATCAGTTTCAAACATATAAAGATTTAAATCATGTCAAGAAAGCACATCCCAGCTTAACAATCCTTACTAAACTTGTTTATGCAATTTCAGTTTCATCATTGGCCCTAAATATATTGAAATATTAAACAGCTAGAATTAATGTGAAATCCTAAATGCAACACATAACGAAAAGTAAAAACAAATTATCCACAACTACTAGAAATATGGCATATACTAATGCAAATAGAAACTAAACTACCCCCAAATGTATCAAGAGCAATGTCCTTATGCGAAAAATAGAACAATATAAAATAGAGGACTTCCCTGACGAGCTTATTCCTCGAGTGCATCATTGTAACAATCCAGATTTTTATTATAATATTTAAATATTTATTGAATTATATAAATATTTAATGGATGTGTTTATTGTTGAATAAGTATTTGATTTGATGTGATTTGATTATTTATTTGTTTAATAAATAATTAATGAGTTAAGGAAAGTAATTATTTTGAAATAGTAATCTAATTTAATTTAATAATTAAGTTAGAGAATTTATAATGATTAAATAAATAATTATATTATGCAATGAATTGTTATTAGAATTAATTAAATTAAGTATGAAAACTTAATTAATTAGAAGTGTGACAAATAATTATATTATAAGTGGTTATTAAAATAAATTAAAGTAGTTTTAATTTATTTTGCCAAACAAGGCTTAAATATATTAAGTCTTTAGTTTTAAATTATTTTGCCAAACAAAGCCCTATGGCTTTTGGTTTTTAAATTTTGAATTTTTATAAATAATATATAATAAAATATATTTATAATGGATATACACTTATTATTTTGGTAACTGATAATAGTTATGGTGATTATTAAGGCCATATCAGTTTTTAGTTTACGCATAAGTGTTATCAGTTTAGTTTTACGTACAGTGTGTTTTGGCTTAAGACTAAGAAAGGAAAAAGAAAAGAAAAGTGAGAGACCAAAGAGTTTTGAGAGAAATTGTCAGAGGTCTTAGAGAGAGAAACAAGAGAAAATTATGTATTCTTCGAACTATTATCAGTGATTAAGCAAAGATTGTCTGAATAAAAAGGTATGTTTATACTCTTAACAAATATGTTTTATAGTATAATTATTTAGCCTCTGTGTTTCATGAAACTCAACTTCATTGTATATAAGTTTTACAAAGGTTGTTTGTAAACTATGTTTTACTAAATGATTATGAAATCATGTGTTCTGGTAATAACTAACATGTATATATGTATATATGTGTGGTATGCTAAATTATGTTCATAGAGAAAGAGAAATTAGTTTTTACAGTAAACATTCACGTGTGAAAGTGGTTTGTAGAAATATCAAAATTAGTATATGTTAATTGTGAAGTTATGAAAACAGAGAATTGTAGTTTAAAAGTAATCAAATTTGTGGTTATTAGAGATTATAGTGTTCACTGTGTTTAACAAATATCAAACATGGAGTTTTGTTTTAAAATATGATTTTCAAGAAATTTAGTTTTCTGTGATTATTGTTTAGTAATTTAAACTAGTATATGCATGTTGGGTAGTGTGTATATGTGTAATTTATATAAGTTATACATGTTAATTGGGGTTAATTGCTGTTAAAAATAAAGACAGTAGCTTTGTTCTGTTCTTCGTGGTTGGGTTTTGCAAGTTTCGGCGCCCCAGCGCCAAAATTTGAGCCCCAGCGCCAAAAATCGAGCCCCGGTGCCAAAATTCGCGCCCCAGCGCCAGAAGTTGGCGCCCCAGCGCTGAAATTCACGCCCCACCGCCAATCTCGCGCCCCAGCGCCACTAGTTGGCTTAGTCCTCGCGCCCCAGCGCGGGGACAAAAGTCTGACTTGGACAGTTTTGACCTCCTGTAGTAAAATGGCTATAACTTCCTCATACAAACTCCGATTGAGGTGATTCAAGATGATCCGGAACGAGGACGAGTAGACCTACAACTTTTGTTCTTTAAGTTTTTCAATTTGAGGTCATTAGGATGGGTCAAAATGGTCATCTTTAGGACTATTGTGTTTTCAGAGGCAATCGGAGGGTGTCGGGCATGCACATATGCATGTGTAGTGCTCCAGACCGTAAAAGATGATGTCCTAAGTTATAAAACATGAATCTTAGTAAATATAATGATGCTTAACATTAATAAATAATGTATTAGATAAGTTATAGAAGCATAGTAAGCATACACAAGAGAGGCAAATCGGGCGTGTGACGAATGAACGTCGAAACGTCGTGCCAAGTGTTAATGAACTTAAAAAGTATTTCAATTCAATTGAAGTGAATATTATAGGATATGAAATGGGTTTAAAATAAAACCAATAAGTAGTCCTAGCAAGACTTAAGCACTTGAACTTCGAGTTTGACTAAGAAGAAATATAGTGAGTCATAAGTCGAAAAGTTGACACAATCTAATTGACCATTGTGTATTTATTAATAGGAAAGATTATGAGATGTGGAGTAGAATTTACATTACAATTGCTATGTGTTGTTATGTGACTAATAGTTGATGTGTATGATTATATAATTGTGTAGGGCACGTGAAGTGCAGATAACTGTAAGCTGTTAAGCTATTATTGGTAAACAACGATCAAGGCAAGTCTTTCGGTTCCTATTTTCTACGTGGATTTGATGAACTATTTTAAATTACATGATATGTTATGCATGTTGAAATCATGAAATGTTAAAGTCAATATATGACTGTATTATTTTGGCTAAGTAATGATGATTGAGTAAGGAACTCAATCTTTATATTTGTTATGTGAATTAAAAGCATGTATGTCATGTTACTTTAATGAGATGTATGTCGAGCATGTTATTAGGTGCTTTGTGATTCATGAAAACTGTTAGACTTTGCTGGGCTGTCGAGCTCACTCTTGCAAATAACCACTTTTGCAGGTCAAGATTTTAAGGTAAAGATACGTGCTATGTGAGTTATAGAGATTTATATTCATGAAGATTACTTATATTTTATGAGAAATGTATTTCATATTTTGAACGTAACATATTGTTGAAATGTAAGTTGAGCTATCCAATGTATATGGATATTTAGTTATGATGTAAGACTTTGTATAGTCATTTTGTTGTAACGATTCATGATATAAGATTGAATCAAAGAGATGTAATGTAATGGTTGCGATTCAGGGCAAGAAAGAAGGAAATGTATAAAAGTTTTAAATATTTCGCAATTTTATTAAGTTTAACATCGAATAATGATGTATTATTTAGAGGTTGAATGTATGGTTAACGACCGAAGTCGGGATTTAAATTGTATAAATTTTGGGGTCGTTACAATCATCATCATCCTCGTTCATCTCTTGATCAGAAGGGGGGAAAATAGGCAAAATAAGAGTAGTAGGGAAATGGCTAAGATCAACTCCGGGGTATAGCATAGCATACATCATCTTTTGGGCGTGGAAGTAGTTGACCAAAAACTTACAGATCACATCTTGGCGCTCAGATAGGCGGACATTCTGGGATTCGAGATTATAAAACCAACAGTCAATTTCACGCTGGACGACATCAGGAATAACACCATAGTGAGCAGCAGAGGAAGGACCATATGTGGGTGGGGCCAAAGGTGGTGAAGCTTGTTGAGCTTTAACTTGGGGAGTTATAAAACCCAATCCCCTAGGGTGGTTCGCCCCACCAGTCCATACTCTATACCTGCTGATCAACTTATGGTCCAACATCGGCATTGAAGTTTGAATCATTTCATTCGATTTCCATTTGACCCCAAATTTCGCACGTAACACGTAAATGAGAGATAGATGGGGTAAACCTCCCGTGGTACCTCCTGATGCAGCACGCAAAATTGATTGCTGAATGACGAGGCCGACATCAATTTTTAAGCCTTGTATAATGGAATATAGCAACACAGCCCTCTACTTGGAGACATGGCTCACATGTGTGCATGGCATAAGTTTGGCGCATATAAATGCATACCAAGCCTTGCCATATAAACTGAGGCGCGAAAGTGGGAATGTCATGCTGCCTCGCTCACACAATGTCCATGTGGTGCCCGGTTGACAAAGCTCACGTATGATGGTTTCATAATCTGGTCCTTGACTCACAAGACTTGCATACTCGTTGTTTAGTCCCTCTAACGGCAGTTAGTAGCAGCTGTTGATGTCTTCTTTGCCAAATTCAATAGGTTTTGCCTCTCACATACACCCCATAGTGGAAATGCTCAGACACATAGGCATAAAACTCTTTAACAACTACAATTACTGCCGGGTCGGGTTGTGCGATGCGTGTGAACTAATTCCTTTCCGTAATCATCACACCCATGTTGCCATCCTTTGATTGGCCGGGCCTTAAACCGCGTTCGGGAATGAGAGATCGGGTGGCCATGCGGTTATAACGTTCTTAAGCCGCGGCACTAATGAACCGACGACTATCAATTTTTGGAGGAGCCGAGGCTGTCCCAGAACCTTCTCCACGTTGAAGCTTAGAGGCTATTTAGAATACTTTGATCTTTCAATAATAAACTGCAATCAAGTAGGTAAGAAAGTGCGTGAATCACCAAGTGATGCAGTGCTATCAGAATATGTGACGTGAGACGCGTAGACAAGTACCGAAGAATATGGCTGAAGAAATAGACGTGTGTAAGTGTTGGAGAGAATTTAGAAATGTAAATGCAGTATGAGTGGGGAACATGAAGGGTTTTAAACGGTCGTGGAAATAAAACCGTCAACTTAAAACTGATCTCAGCGCCGGGGCGCTGGGTTTTATACTGGATTGGGCGCCGGGGCGCTGGTCATCAGTGGCTGGCAGAGAACCATAGCGCCAGGGCGCTGAAGTTGTACTAGGTTAGAGCGTCGGGGCGCTAGTAGTCAGTGGGTGCTGAAGTCATATAGCGCCAGAGCGCTGGGTTTGTGTGCTGAAAGAGCGCCGGGGCACTGAACCTATTGGGCAAGTACTGGTGTTGGGCGCCGGGGCTCAGTTTGGGCATAAGTGGCGAGCACCGGGGTGCTTTACTGGATTCTTTTGACCAAAGCCGTATAAGCAAGTGCACATTACCTGTAAAAAATGCCAAGGATGTGAATTTATTGTATCAACATATTATTTTACTTAATTAAAAGGAAATAAAATGGTGACAATAAATATAAAAATAAAATAAAATAAAACCAAATAAACTAAAAACTGTTGGGGTTGCCCCCCCATAGCGCTTGGTTTATAGTCGTCGGCTCGACTTTACTGGTGTTGCTCAGTTGTTCACTGGATCAGATAGGTACATCGCCGTAGATTGTCGATCGATTGTACAACCCCTACTTATTAATGAATAAAATCAAATTTTCTCTAATTATTATTGTGACTAATAAGGTATTAATTTGATATAATATTTTGGTTATGGGTGAAATGTGCAAATTTTACAAAATAAACAAGTGGTTATAAAATATTCATTTTGTCGAGGAATATTCGTTTGGTCGTGAAATATTCTTTCTGTCGGGGAATATTCGTACGATGATGAAGCTATTTGTGGGCCCCATAACGAAAAATGGTTGAATGAAGATAACGACAAAAATTGAGTTTTTATAAATAACGGCGTAGTTATTACCGTTAACACTGTTGGAATACCCCGTGGTTAAAATACAATAATACGCGTGGTTGCACAGTAGCACACGGATTGCACAGTATTTTTGAATTATTGATTCTTATGAAGGAATGTACTACTCAATAATTGTTACAGTAGTTACTGTTCAATATTTTATTTTATTGATTCAATAATTGATGCATTAATATTTTATATTATTGTTGTTTCAATAATTATCACTGCACAATATTTTCATTATTAGATCAATAATTCATATTATTTGAATAATATTATTAGATAGCATTATTGGCAATGTCTAGAAGGTTCTGTCTAAGGAGAGGTTTGGTCACCTAATTGCGCGCCAATAAAGAGAAATCTTTATTGGAAAGCCCCCTCTTTCTTGAGAACGGCTTAGTTGTCATAAATGTGATTCTGTAATATTAATTGTGAATAATTAATTATTGATTCATATGATAAGAAAATATTTATTTTATGTGAATATAAATGTTGGATATATTTTGTGGTTAAAAATGAAGGAGTTAATGTTGAGGTGTTTTATCAATATTTTTGTCAGAATGGAGGTATTAAAAATCAATTAAGGTTTTTAACATATATTACGGGGGTTATAATTTTAATCTGACCGTTAGATCGTTGTGATTTTTGGATATGTTATACATATATAAATTGAGTATATATCCACAAATTTTGAACCGTTAGAAATGAACGTATGATTTGTTATGAATTTTAAGAGATGACTGGTTCGTAAATTGTTGAAGTTTCAGAATTTATCATTTTGGTGAAAAATTCTAGAATTGGTGGGCACACTTTTGGTTGGTGAAAATGTGCTGAGATTTTTATTCAAATGTGGTGGGTGGGAATAGTAGCAGGTAAAGCCATCAGGTTACAGGTTAAGTCTGCTTCGGCGTGCTAACATTTTCCTATAAATAGAGGGCTAAGTTAGAATTGAAAATCACACCAGAAATAAGTTTTCTCTCTTTCTCTCTAGATTATTGAGTGTATTTTGTAAGTATTTAGATACTTTGTGAGTTTCTATTCATCAGTGCAAGTTTTCTTCAGCCTTATACCGATATTCCGTTCAGAAGTACTGATATTTTGAGGTAAGGGGTGTTATATTCTTCTTAAAATTATATTTTCTTCAGTATCATTATACCGAAATGTTGGTATGAACTTTTTATCAAATATAGAAATTTTTGTGTCGGAGTTACTATTCACGTATACGGCACTATTCACGAATACGACACTATTCACCGAAAAATAAAATTTTCTTCTTTTTGTCCAAGTTGTCTATTATGGTTTCTATCTTTGATTGTATCCATGTTTTGATCTTTATTTTTGAATTCTGCTTCAAAATTGGTTATTATGGAGTATTATTGAACTTGGATAAACTGTAATACGAATCCCTAATATTTGTTCTTTTATCTCACTGGATTCGTTTTCTTTAAAATATTTTTCATCATCCTCAGTCCTAAATGATGATACTACTGAATATCTTTGGCCTGTAGTGCAAAGATGTATGATTACCTGATGAATATATTTGGCCTGTAGTGCAAAGATGAAAAGGTGTTGAGATGAACATGGCCAACTTGTGATACAAATGAATATCTTTGGCTTGTAGTGCAAAGATGAATATTTGATTCAAGATGTATATTGATTGATGTTACAGGGATAAAATATTGATGATGGACTTTTAAATCTTAGAAGATAGTAGAATTCTTTCTCTACTTGACTCTTCTAATGGATTGTTGTTTCCGCCGCAGTTGTTGATCTAAAACTTGTTGTCTATTATATTTTATCAGATTTTCCCTGTTTAAGACTAACGATAATTTGTTGTATATTATCTTAGTCATAACATTCCTTACTGGGTTAGTTGAGCTCACCCTTTTTGTTCCATTTTCTTCTTAGGAGGAGATAGTATAGCAGGAACTAGCGGGGGTATGGAGTGACTGTTTTAGAAAGTTGTTTAGCAGTCCTCACTATTTTTGTAAAATAATGTATCAATAATTGTAATAAGGACTCCTTTTGAGTTTTTATACTCTCTATTTGTATTCAAACTCACAGTATATGTGTTGTTGTATTTTGCACGACAATTGTATTACTGAGGTTGTATTATTTTTGTACCATGTATTTGGCGACTCGAAATGGGTGATGTATACCTATTTTGGGGGCGTCACAGTTGGTATCAGAGCTTAGGGATATGATCCCTGGCTGAGATGTGAGACAAGAACTTGGAGGGGAGAAACGGGAAATTCCTTCGCTAGTATGACCTGACTAAGTTTATTTGGTATTTATTTGGTTGGTCAGAGTATAGGGATAATATATGACATAACTATTAACCCTTATTTTATGGCAGTATTTTAGAATGGCAGCTGAGAACGTTAATAATGGAGTGAATCAGACCATGGAGACACCTTTGATCACCACCCAGTGGAACGTGCAACAGGAAGGCAATATTCCTCCTGTAAACAACACTACTGAACAAATGATGAATGATGTGATGTTTAGAAGTTTTTTGCAGTTCATGCAAAACTAGACGAGGGAAACTCGTGCACAAAATACGGGTGGAAATCCTAGCAATGTGCGGCTTGTCATAGCCAAGCAGTTTAAAGAGTTGGGACCACTAGAATTTAAGGGAAAGCCAGATCTGATCATGGCGAAAACGTGGGTCAAGCAAATTACCAAGATATTCGATGTCTTGGGATGAACGGAGGAACAGAAGGTTCCATTCACCACCTTTATGTTCCGCGGTGAGGCAGACTACTGGTGGAAGTCTGTGAAGCGTACCTAGCCTGATGCACTCAACATGTCTTGGGAAACGTTTCAAAAACTGTTTAATGACAAGTACTTTCCTGAAAGTATTCGTCATATGAAGGAGGCAGAGTTTATTAGACTGGAACAAAAAAATATGACGGTGTCCCAGTACGAGGCAAAGTTTGCAGAGTTATCCAGGTTTGCACCACATTTGGTAGAGAAGGAGGAATGAATGACGAGGATGTTCCTGAGAGGTCTAAAGCCCGAGATTCGGCAATATCTTATCTCTCATAAATTTTCTTTATATTCAGATGTTGTAAACAGGGCTCAATTATTAGAGCGAGATAATGAGTATGTTCAACCGAGAGACCACAACCAGGGTCATACCGGTAGCAGCGGTCATCAGAATAATGAAAACCAGCAGGGAGGAAAACATTCGGACAAAAGCGGTAATCACTCTGGTGGTAATCGTGGCCGTGATAATAGAAGGAGCGAGTCGGGAGGAGATTTCAAAAGGAGAAGGTATAACAACGATAACATGAAGACGTCAACACCACCAACTGTTTCTAGGAGAGGAGAACGAGCACTGGTCGTATGTTACAAATGCGGGAAAAGGGGCACATCAGCCCAAACTGTGACAACCCCAAAATAGGTCCATTCCATCCAACCTATTCTGAGTCACGAAATACATGGTACATAAAATAACTACAACTTTATTACAACAATTGTCGTGCAAAATACAACAACAAATATGCTGTGAGTTTGGATACAAATATATACCAAATGTGACTCATGTCCCAACCGTGGACAGCACCTCACAATGACACCTTACATAAAGGTATATCAAAAATTATTTTAGAAATTAGAATCTTTCGGAAGTGCTCAAGGAAACCTTCGTACATGGGAGGCCATGCGTCTAGGTTATGATAGATATCATATGGCCACAGAATTATCCTTGGTTGACCCAATAGACCCCAAAGAAAAACGAGAAGTTTACTATCATATTCTTCCCAATGGTGAGTCTTCTATTGACTTATCATTATCTCCACTGTCTCTAATTGAGAATTATACTTCAAATAAACACCAAGATTATATAGGTAGTGCTCGTAAATATACTCAGCAAGTGGATGAGCACATCTCTGTCTTATGATGACACGAGGTTGTATGTCATTAGACATCTGGTATGATAGTGGCAAAACTGTAAGACCCCAACTTATTAATGAATAAAATCAAATTTTCTCTAAATATTATTGTGAATAATAAAGGGTTAATTTGATATAATACTTTGGTTATGGGTGAAATGTGTAAATTTTGCAAAATAAGCAAGTGGTTATAAAATATTCATTGTTGTCGGGGAATATTCGTTTGGTCGTGGAATATTCTTGCTGTCGGGAATATTCGTACGACGGTGCAGCCTTGTGTGGGCCCCATAACGGAAAGCGATTGAATGAAGAAAACGACAAGTATAAGTTGTTTATAAATAACGGTGTAGTTGTTACCGTTAATAATGTTGGAATACCCGATGGTTAAAATACAGTAGCACACGGTATTGCACCAATTATTGATTCTTACGTAAGAAGGCACTACCCAATAATTGTTACAGTAGTTATTGTTCAATATTTTATTTTATTGATTTAATAATCGTTGCGTTGATATTTTATATTATTGTTGTTTCAATAATTATTGATGCACAGTATTTTCCATTATCAGATCAATAATTCATATTATTTGAATAATATTATTAGATAACATTATTGGCAATGTCCAGAAAGTTCTGTCTAAGGAGAGGTTTGGTCATCTAATTGCGCGCCAGTAAGGAGAAATCCTTATTGGAAAGCCCCCTCTTTCCTGGGAACGGCCTGGTTGTCATAAATGTGATTGTAAGACCCCGAATTTTATGAAATAAAAGTATTCAATTTTTCTTATAATTACTATTCAGTAAATGGTTAAATTGATAAATGTTAAAGTTAAGGGTGATATATGAATTTTTTTTTTTCAAAATACACAAGTGGTTATAAAATATTCATTGTTGTCGGGGAATATTCGTTTGGTCGTGGAATATTCTTTCTGTCGGGGAATATTCGTACGACGGCGCAGCCATTTATGGGCCCTATAACAGAATAACTGTCGGGTGAAGAAAATGACAAATTTGAGTTTTTACAAATAACGGCGTAGTTGTTACCGTTAACACTGTTGGAATACCCGGTGGTTTAAAATACAGTAATACGCGTTATTGCACAGTAGCACACGGCATTGCACAGTATTTTTGAAATTATTGATTCTTACGTAAGAAGGCACTACTGAATAATTGTCATAGTAATTACTGTTCAATATTTTATTTTATTGATTCAATAATTGCTACGTTAAAATTTTATATTATTGTTGTTCAATAATTGTCACTGCACAGTATTTCCTATTATCAGATCAATAATTCATATTATCTGAATAATATTATTAGATAACATTAGTGGCAATGTCTAGAAAGTTCTGTCTAAGGAGAGGTTTGGTCACCTAATTACGCGCCAATAAGAAGAAATTCTTATTGGAAAGCCCCCTCTTTCCTGGGAACGGCCTGGTTGTCATAAATGTGATTTTGTAATATTATTTGTGAATAATTAATTATTGATTCATATGATAAGGAAATATTTATTTTATGTGGATATAAATGAGGGATATATTTTTGTGGTTAAAAATGAAGGAGTTAATGTTGAGGTATTTTATCAGTATTTTTGTCGGAATGGAGGTATTAAAAATCAGGATTTTTGAGATATTTTGCGGCGGTTATAATTTTTAATCTGACCGTTGGATCGTGGTAATTTTTGGATATGTTATACATATATAAGTTGAGTATATGTCCACAAAATTTGAATCGTTAAAAATGAACGTATGATTTATTATGAATTTTACGAGATGACTGGTTCAGAAATTGTTGAATTTACGGAGTTTATCATTTTGATGGAAAATTCTAGAATTGGTGGGCCCCACTCTTGGTTGGTGAAGAAATGTGCTGAGATTTTTATTCAAATGTGGTGGGTGGGAATAGTAGCAGGTAAAGTCATCAGGTTGTAGGTTAAGTCTGCTTCGGCGTGCTAACATTTTCCTATAAATAGAGGGCTAAGTTAGAATTGAAAATCACACCAGAAAGAAGTTTTCTCTCTTTCTCTCTCTATATTATGAAGCATATTTTGTGAGTATTTAGATACTTTGAGAGTTGCTATTCAGTGCAAGTTTCTTCGGCTTTACATTCCAGTCAGAAATACTGCACTTTTGAGGTAAGGGATAGTAAGTGATTTTAAGGGTTATTATATTTTTCAGTTCGTACTTCTTCTGACCTTCAAAAATTTTGAAAAAATTTGAAATGATATTTTGATGAGTTTTATTTATTGTGTCCAAAAATGATGATTTTTGGATGTATAGATTAAGAGTTATGAATTTTACGGGAAACGACTATTTTAAAAGTAACTGCTTATAACTCCTTGTGGTTAACTCCAAAATTGATGAAATTTTTATTGGGAGTACATGTATATGATAGGAGTATACTCTGTGAATTTCAGAATTTTTAGATAAAAGTACAATTTTTGATAAATGTTTAAATATTCGCTGTTTTGGCCATATGAAAAATAGTAAATGACTTTTAAAAATTCTGAGAAAAATATATGTTCACTATGGGACTATATTATACTAAATTTCAGAAAAGAAATATTTTTGGAACTGAGTTGGTATTTTTTCATTAAAATAGTCTAGTTATGAGTAAATGAATTAAATATGTTTTGTGAAGAAAGAAAATTAGAAAATAGGATTTTATGGCTTGGAAATCCTATATGAGGTATATGCAGATTTTTGATGAGGGTTTTGGTTACTGATGATGAAATCGTAAGAGTTGGCATTTTATGATGATTAAATGTATTAATTAGTAAAGTGTAAACAATTTAAATAAATTGTTTATAAGCTAAAAAAATATTATTCTTTCAATATCATTATACCGAAATATTGATATCTATATTATTGTGGAATTTCTACCTTTTTCATGTCGGGATTACTATTCATGAGTTACTATTCATGGATTACTATTCAGGAGTTACTATTCATGAGTTACTATTCACGAGTTACTATTCATGAATTACTATTCACGACTTACTGAGTTACTATCACGAGTTACTATTTCACGACAAAATTAGTTTCTTTTTCTAACCAAATTATAGTTGATTTATGAATATTACTCTTGAAATTAAATCTATATATTGATCATATTGTTTTTATTATCATATATAATATTTTTATAACCCTGATTTTGAAATTCTCTTTCATTTGAGTGTAAAGATGGGTAGATTATTGGTATGATCAAGACTATGGGTTCTCTTTGGCCAGTAGTGTAAAGTTGAATTGTGACTGGTATGATCATGACCTTGAATTTATAATTGAATATCTTTAGCTTAAGTGAAAAGGTGAATTGATCAACATGGTTATAATTATTGTTTATATAAATTCTGAAATGATTATATATTTCTTTGAGATATTAATATATTTGGCCTGTAGTGCAAATATGAACTGTTGATGAATATATTTGGCCTGTAGTGCAAATATGAACTGTTGAGAAATATTTTTGGCCTGTAGTACAAAGATGAATTGTTGATGAATATCTTTGGCCCATAGTGCAAAGATGACTTGTTGTTGAATATCTTTGGCCTGTAGTGCAAAGATGAAATGGAAATGAATATCTTTGGTTGTAGTGCAAAGATGAAATTGTTAGTATGATTATAAACAAGAACTGTGATTTGGTATAACCATGATATTTGATGTTTCAGGTAAAGACATGTGATAAAAATTATCTTCGTCCTAGGTACGAAGAGGAATTTAGAATCACATTTATGATTATGAGTTATTCATATGATTATGGAAAGGAACTGTTGAGTGATATTACAGGGATAAAACATTGTTGGTGGATTTTTAACATGGAGAAGATAATAGACTTTATGGTTTATTTGACTCTTCTAATGGATTGCTCGTTCCGCTGCTACTATGGTTGAAATTTTTTTATCATCTAACATATGTTCTAAATCTCTGATTTATTTCTGATGAAGACTATTGATAATTTATTTATCTTTAGTCATGATATTCTTTACTGGGCTAGTTGTGCTCACCCTTTTGTTTCATAATTCCTTTCAGGTAATAAGAGTGTAGCTGGATCGAGCGGGGTAACAAGAGAATAGAACGGTGGTCATCATTTAGTAGTTATATTTTGTGAAGAAAATAGGGTGAGGCGAACCCAACGTTGGAAGGGTATTTTGTCAAAATCATACAAGATGTCTAATGACATACAACCTCGTGTCATCATAAGACAGGGTTGTGCTCATCCACTTGCTGAGTATATATACGAGTACTACCTATATAATCTTGGTGTTTGTTTGAAGTATAATTCTCAATTAGAGACAGTGGAGATAATTATAAGTCAAGAGAAGACTCACCATTGGGAAGAATATGATAGTAATCTTTTCGTTTTTCTTTGGGGTCTATTGGGTCAACCAAGGATAATTCTGTGGCCATATGATATCTATCATAACCTAGACGCATGGCCTCCCATGTACGAAGGTTTCCTTGAGCACTTCCCAAGATTCTAATTTCTAAAACAGTTTTTGACTATACCTTTATGTAAGGTGTCATTGTGAGGTGCTGTCCACGGTTGGGACATGAGTCACATTTGGTATATATTTGTATCTAAACTCACAGCATATATGTTATTGTATTTTGCACGACAATTGTTGTAATAAAGTTGTAGTTATTTTCTGTACCATGTATTTGGCGACTCAGAATAGGTTGAATGGAATGGACCTATTTTGGGGTCATCACAGTTGGTATCAGAGCTTAGGGATATGATCTCTGGCGGAGATCGGGGAATACAACTAGGAAGGGAGAGATGAGTAAATCCTTCGCTAGTGTGTCCTACCTAAGCTTATTTGTTGGTCAGTCATAATATTAGGATATTATGTGATATGTAAATTTGTTTAATTAACCCTTGTTTTATGGCAGTATTTGAGAATGGCAGCTGAGAATGCTAACAATGGAGTGAATGAGACTGTGGGGATACCTCTAATCACTAACCGTGATAATGTGATGTCAGACGAAGAAGGAATTAGAGATATCCATGTGGTGAGTGAAGAATTGATAGTTGCACCCGAGATAGTCACAGAGGTAACAGCTGAGACTGAGGAAGAAGAGGAAGAAGAAGTACCTGAGGAGAGTTTTATTAGAGGTATTATATGATCAAAATGTAGAATTTCAAAATCGTATTCATGAGTTAGAAGAGCAGGCAGAAGAACGACAGGCGGTCGTGGAACAAAAGGATGCAACAATTCAAGCTTGTGTTACCCGATATGTGATGCTTGAACAGAAGCATTCTTTGGCAGAGTATAAGATGATAAAAATGGAATCTGAGCTGAAAGAAGAAAAAACTGAACGAGTGAGAATAAGTGATGCATGGGCAAAAGCCGCACGACACGTGGATATTGTGGAAAGAGATGTTCGATCTAAGAAGGCTAAAATAGATGATATGAATTTCTCTTTTTGGAAAGCAATTGGCAGAACCCAACATCGAGTTTTGAATTACCCTATACATAGCGGTTAACCTGAATTCGATATGGATCGAAGATTGATGATTCAGATCATGAATGAGGAGTACGAAGAGGCAGTTGAGGGAGGAATATGTCCTATAGAAAGGTATATTCCAACGGTAATGATGACGCCAAATGCAGCTCCAGACAAGTCAAAGCCGAGTAGTTCGAGGGATGGCGGTTGTCATGACTTCCCAACAAATGAGGAACCCAAATGAAGTTATCATGGGAGATGAGCAATGGAGAAATCATGATGATCTGAGAGATAGAATCTGAAATGGAAGCAAGGTATTCTCAACTCTTCGAAATACCAGGTACGTAAATTTCGGGGACGAATTTTATAAGGAGAGGAGATTGTAAGACCCCGAATTTTATGAAATAAAAGTATTCAATTTTCTTATAATTACTATTCAGTAAATGGTTAAATTGATAAATATTAAAGTTAAGGGTGATATATGAATTTTTTTTTTCAAAATACACAAGTGGTTATAAAATATTCATTGTTGTCGGGGAATATTCGTTTGGTCGTGGAATATTCTTTTTGTCGAGGAATATTCGTACGACGGCGCACCATTTGTGGGCCCATAATAGAATAACTGTCGGGTGAAGAAAACGACAAATTTGAGTTTTTACAAATAATGACGTAGTTGTTACCGTTAACACTGTTGGAATACCGGTGGTTAAAATACAGTAATACGCGTTATTGCACAGTAGCACACGGTATTGCACAGTATTTTTGAAATTATTGATTCTTACGTAAGAAGGCACTACTGAATAATTGTCATAGTAATTACTGTTTAATATTTTATTTTATTGATTCAATAATTGCTACGTTCAAATTTTATATTATTGTTGTTCAATAATTGTCACTGCACATATTTTCCATTATCAGATCAATAATTCATATTATCTGAATAATATTATTAGATAATATTAGTGGCAATGTCTAGAAAGTTCTGTCTAAGGAGAGGGTTTGGTCACCTATTTGCGCGCCAGTAAGGAGAAATTCTTATTGGAAAGCCCCTCTCTTTCTTAGGAACGGCCTAGTTGTGTCATAAATGTGATTCTATAATATTATTTGTGAATAATTAATTATTGATTCATATGATAAGGAAATATTTATTTTATGTGGATATAAATGAGGGATATATTTTTGTGGTTAAAAATGAAGGAGTTAATGTTGAGGTGTTTTTATCAGTATTTTTGTTAGAATGGAGGTATTAAAAATCAGGATTTTTGAGATATTTTGCGGGAGTTATAATTTTTAATCCGACCGTTGGATCGGGGTAATTTTTGGATATGTTATACATATATAAGTTGAGTATATGTCCACAAATTTGAACCGTTAAAAATAAACGTATGATTTATTATGAATTTTACGAGATGACTGGTTCAGAAATTATTGAATTTTTGGGAGTTTATCATTTGATGGAAAATTCTAGAATTGGTGGGCCCACTCTTGGTGGTGATGAAATGTGCTGAGATTTTTATTCAAATGTGGTGGGTGGGATAGTAGCAGGTAAAGCCATCAGGTTACAGGTTAAGTCTGCTTCGGCGTGCTAACATTTTCCTATAAATAGAGGGCTAAGTTAGAATTGAAAATCACACCAGAAACAAGTTTTCTCTCTTTATCTCTCTATATTATGAAGCATATTTTGTGAGTATTTAGATGCTTTGAGAGTTGCTATTCAGTGCAAGTTTTTCGGCTTTACATTCCAGTCAGAAATACTGCACTTTTGAGGTAATGGATAGTAAGGGATTTTAAGAGTTATTATATTTTTCAGTTCGTACTTCTTCTGACCTTCAGAAAATTCTGGAAAAATTTGAAATGATATTTTGATGAGTTTTATTGATTGTGTCCAAAAATGATGATTTTTGGATGTATAGATTAAGAGTTATGAATTTTACGAGAAAAGACTATTTTAAAAGTAACCGCTTATAACTCCTTGTGGTTAACTCCAAAATTGATGAAATTTGTATTGGGAGTACAGGTATATGATAGGAGTATACTCTGTGAATTTTAGAATTTTTAGATAAAAGTACAATTTTTGATAAATTTTAAATATTCAGCTGTTTTGGCCATATGAAAAATAGTAAAATGACTTTTAAAAATTCTGAGAAAAATATATGTTCACTATGGGACTATATTATACTAAATTCCAGAAAAAAATATTTTTGGAACTGATTTGGTATTTTTTTTATGAAAATGGTCTAGTTATGAGTAAATGAATTAAATATGTTTTGTGAAGAAAGAAAATTAGAAAATAGGATTTTATGGCTTGGGAATCCTATATGAGGTATATGCAAATTTTTGATGAGGGTTTTGTTACTGATGATGAAATCGTAAGAGTTGACATTTTATGATGATTAAATGCATTAATTAGTAAAGTGTAAATAATTTAAATAAATTATTTATAAGCTTAAGAAATATTATTCTTTTAATATCATTATACCGAAATATTAGTATGTATATTATTGTGGAATTTCTACCTTTTTCATGTCGGGGTTACTATTCATGAGTTACTATTCATGGGTTACTATTCATGAGTTACTATTTACGAGTTACTATTCATGAGTTACTATTCACGAGTTACTATTCACGACAAAATTAGTTTCTTTTTCTAACCAAATTATAGTTGATTTATGAATATTACTCTTGAAATTAAATCTATATGTTGATCATATTATTTTTATTATCATATATAATATTTTTATAACCCTGATGTTGAAATTCTCTTTCATTTGAGTGTAAAGATGGGTAGATTATTGGTATGATCAAGACTATGGGTTCTCTTTGGCCAGTAGTACAAAGTTGAATTGTGACTGGTATGATCATGACCATTGAATTTATAATTGAATATCTTTAGCTTAAGTGAAAAGGTGAATTGATCAACATGGTTATAATTATTGTTTATATAAATTCTGAAATGATTATATATTTCTTTGAGATATTAATATATTTGGCCTGTAGTGTAAATATGAACTGTTGATGAATATATTTGGCCTGTAGTGCAAATATGAACTGTTGAGGAATATCTTGGCCTGTAGTACAAAGATGAATTGTTGATGAATATCTTTGGCCCGTAGTGCAAAGATGACTTGTTGTTGAATATCTTTGGGCTGTAGTGCAAAGATGAAATGATAATGAATATCTTTGGTCGTAGTGCAAAGATGAAATTGTTAGTATGATTATAAACAAGAACTGTTATTTGGTATAACCGTGATCTTTGATGTTTCAGGTAAAGACATGTGATAAAAATTATCATCGTCCTAGGTACGAAGAGGAATTTAGAATCACAATTATGATTATGAGTTATTCATATGATTGTGGAAAGGAACTGTTGAGTGATATTACAGGGATAAAACATTGTTGGTGGATTTTTAACATGGAGAAGATAATAGACTTTATGGTCTATTTGACTCTTCTAATGGATTGCTCGTTCCGCTGCAGCTATGGTTGAAATTTTTTATCATCTACCATATGTTCTAAATCTCTGATTTATTACTGATGAAGACTATTGATAATTTATTTATCTTTAGTCATGATATTCTTTACTGGGCTAGTTGTGCTCACCCTTTTGTTTCATAATTCTTTCAGGTAATAAGAGTGTAGCAGGGTCGAGCGGGGGTAACAAGGGAATAGAACGGTGGTCATCATTTAGTAGTTATATTTTGTGAAGAAAATAGGGTGAGGCGCCCAACGTTGGAAGGGTGTTTTGTCACTATCATACAAGATGTCTAATGACATACAACCTCGTGTCATCATAAGACAGGGTTGTGCTCATCCACTTGCTGAGTATATATACAAGCACTACCTATATAATCTTGGTATTTGTTTGAAGTATAATTCTCAATTAGAGACAGTGGAGATAATGATAAGTCCAGAGAAGACTCACCATTGGGAAGAATATGATAGTAATCTTCTCGTTTTTTTTGGGGTCCATTGGGTCAACCAAGGATAATTCTGTGGCCATATGATATCTATCATAACCTAGACGCATGGCCTCCCATGTACAAAGGTTTTCTTGAGCACTTTTCAAAGATTCTAATTTCTAAAACAGTTTTTGACTATACCTTTATGTAAGGTGTCATTGTGAGGTGCTGTCCACGGTTGGGACATGAGTCACATTTGGTATATATTTGTATCTAAACTCACAGCATATATGTTGTTGTATTTTGCACGACAATTGTTGTAATAAAGTTGTAGTTGTTTTCTGTACCATGTATTTGGCGACTCAGAATAGGTTGGATGGAATGGACTATTTTGGGGTTGTCACAGTGATTCTATAATATTATTTGTGAATAATTAATTATTGATTCATATGATAAGGAAATATTTATTTTATGTGGATATAAATGAGGGATATATTTTTGTGGTTAAAAATGAAGGAGTTAATGTTGAGGTTTTTATCAGTATTTTTGTCGGAATGGAGGTATTAAAAATCAGGGTTTTTGAGATATTTTGCGGAGGTTATAATTTTAATCCGACCGTTGGATCGTGGTAATTTTTGGATATGTTATACATATATAAGTTGAGTATATGTCCACAAATTTTGAACCGTTAAAAATGAACGTATGATTTATTATGAATTTTACGAGATGACTGGTTCAGAAATTGTTGAATTTTTAGAGTTTATCATTTTGATGGAAAATTCTAGAATTGGTGGGCCCCACTCTTGGTTGGTGAAGAAATGTGCTGAGATTTTTATTCAAATGTGGTGGGTGGGAATAATAGCAGGTAAAGCCTTCAGGTTGCAGGTTAAGTCTGCTTCGGCGTGCTGACATTTTCCTATAAATAAAGGGCTAAGTTAGAATTGAAAATCACACCAGAAACAAGTTTTCTCTCTTTTTCTCTCTAGATTATTGAGTGTATTTTGTGAGTATTTAGATACTTTGAGAGTTTCTATTCATCAGAGCAAGTTTCTTTCAGCCTACACCGGTATTTCGACCAGAAGTACTGATATTTTGAGGTAAGGGATATTATTTTCTTCTTAATGATATTATTTTCTTCAATATCATTATGCTGAAAAATTGATATGAGTTTTTATCAAATTTGGAAATTTTTGTGTCGGGGTTACTATTCACGTATACGACACTATTCACGTATACGGTACTATTCACGAATACGGCACTATTCACCGAAAAAATAAAATTTTTCTTTTTGTCCAAGATGTCTATTATGGTTACTATCTTTGATTGTATCCATGTTTTGATCTTTATTTTTGAATTCTGCTTCACAATTGATTATTATGAAGTATTATTGATCTTGGATAAACTGTTATACGAATCCCTAATATTTGTCCTTATGTCTCACTGGATTCATTCTCTTTAAGATATTTTTCATCATCCTCAGTTTAAATGATGATATTACTTAATATCTTTGGCCTGTAGTGCAAAGCTGTATGATTGTTTGATGAATATATTTGGCCTGTAGTGCAAAGATGAACATGTGTTGAGATGAACATGACTGACAGGTGATACAAATGAATATCTTTGGCCTGTAGTGCAAAGATGAATATTTGGATAAAGATGATTATTAATTGATGTTACATGGATAAAATATTGATGATGGACTTTTAAATCTTAGAAAATAGTAGAATTCTTTTCTACTTGACTCTTCTAATGGTTTGCTGTTTCCGCTGCAGTTGTTGATCTAAAACTTGTTGTCGATTATATTCTATCAGATTTTTTCCTGTTGAAGACTAACGATAATTTATTGTATATTATCTTAGTCATAATATTCTTTACTGGGCTAGTTGAGCTCACCCTTTTCTTTTTGTTCCATTTTTCTTCTCAGGAGGTGAGAACATAGCAGGATCTAGTAGGGGTATGGAGTGATGGTTCTAGAAAGAAGATGTTTAGCAGTCCTCACTATTTCTGTAAAATAGTGTTTGGTAATTGTAATGAGGATTTATTTGAGTGTGGATATTGTCTAGAAGATAATATTTGTATTTAAACTCACAGTATGTGTTTTGTCGTATTTTGCACGAAAATTTGTATTAATGAAGTTGTAGTTTGCTTTTGTATCTGTATTTGGCGACTCAGAAGGGTGTTGTATACCTATTTTGGGGGCGTCACAGTTGGTATCAGAGCTTAGGGATATTGATCCCTGGCTGGTGAGATGTAAGACAAAAACTAGGAGGGGAGAGAAGAGGAATTCCTTCGCTTGTATGACCTGAATAAGTTTAT
>CM029016.1:68667933-68837622 GCA_016801055.1 Panax notoginseng
AATCTCCTATTTAGGAGGAGTTCAGGTAATTCCATCCTTTGGTCTGAAGCCAATGAAATGTAGTGGATTGAATTTTGATCCCAGTACCGTTGACAAGTATTTGTGTTTTGGTAGGGGATTAGACCAAACCATAAATGGCTGCCTACGTACTCCTATTGAAGAGGAGATCAGGTCTGGTTAGTTCGAACCTGGTGTAAGAGGTTCAACGTTGTTTATGAAAGGCAGATGTGTATAGAAGCTTTATTGATGAAGAAGGTCGTAGAAGTGTTTTTGTCATTTTTATTTTTTGTAGAAAAGGGTAGAAATATTTTTGTTATTTTTTGTTTATTGCGACCAGGCCATATAGAATATGGTTGCCTACGTACTCCCGTGTATCAAGGAGATTAGGTCGATGTAGTTCACCCCTCAGGGTGAGTTGAAAAGAGCGATCCCATGTGCTGGTCAGACTGCGGGGAGGAAAAAGTTTAATCCTAGGTTGAGGATAAACTGCAGGTGAAAAGTTTGTTCCCATGTTTTGGTAGCCAAACTGCAAACGTGAGAGGTTCAATCCATAGTGGGATGACCTATGTTTTATGAGCGCAGTGAAGCCAGGCTGCTGGCTTGAAGAGTATGTTTCGCTGAGGGGCAAAGTGTGGACAAGAGTTGTATGTGGTAAATGGTTAAAGAACCGGAATGACTGGTGATCTGATGATCCTATACCAGGATGTTTGCTTGATGGTAACTTCAGACATAGTACCGTTTCACGGTGTCCGAATTGATGAGTTATGGAAATTCATCGCCGTCCATTTCTTGCAATCTGAGAGTGCCTCCTGTTAATACTTCCTTGACAATAAACGGGCCTTCCCAGTTAGGAGCAAATTTTCCCTTAGATTGATCTTGGTTGTCAATGATCTTCTTTAAAACCAAGTCATGTTGTTTAAACTGCCGTAGTCAGACTTTTCTGTTGTAGGATCGGGCGATCCTTTGTTGATATAATTGACCATGGAAGATAGCCTCGGTTCGCCTTTCATCTATAAGAGACAATTGGTGATACCTGTCTTGTAGCCATTGATCTTCATCCAGCTAAGCGTCCATCAACACTCTGAGGGAATTCAACTTCTATGGGGATTTCTATTTTCTACTGGGAGTACTGCTTCCATCCCATAGGTTAATGTGTAGGGGGTTTCCCCAGTTGAATTACGCATTAATGTTTTGTAGGCTAACAGAGTAAGAGGTAACAGGTCAGGCCACCCTTTGTGATTGGCAGACATCTTTTTCATAATCTTCTTGATGTTTTTGTTAGCCGCTTCAACTACACCATTCATCTTTGGACGGTAGATGACGGAGTTAAGGTGTTTGATGTCGAATTTACTGCATAGTTCCTCCATCATTTTGTTGTTGAGGTTCTTAGCATTGTCTGATACAATTACCTCTGGTTGTCGTATCGACAAATGACATTGTTTCTAATGAAAGCAATGCTGACTTCTTTGGTAACCCTGGGGAAGGAGGCTGCTTGTACCCACTTAGTAAAGTAGTCGATCATGGTGAAGATGAAGCGATGTCCATTACTGGCTTTGGGCTTGATGGGCCCAATCACGTCCATTCCCCACATTGAGAAGGGCCAATGTGAACTCATATTGTGGAGCTCCCGTGGAGGGGCATGGATAGCATTCCCATGAATTTGGCATTGATAAAATCTCTTGACGTGGTCATAGCAATCAACTCTGAGAGAGAGGTAATAATGTCCTGTCCTGAGGATCTTCTTGACAAGGAGGAGGCCACTCATGTGTGGGCCATAGACTCCACCATGGATCTCATCCATAAGTCTTTGAGCTTGGTCTTTGTCTAAACATCTGAGAAGACCTAGTCCTGCATCTCTCTTTTAGAGTGCATTTTCGCTCAAGTAGAATTTCATAGCAAGTTGATGAATCCGCCTTTGTTTAGTCAGGCTCGCCTCAGCGGGTGTAGATCCATCTCGCAGGTACTCCTTGATATGCTGATACCAAGGTTGTTGGATGGGAGGTAGCTCATCCGATACCTCTCCAACATAGTTCCCATAGGCTGGTGCCTTTTGCATGGCTAATGTGACGCTTGGCATGTGTTCCTTGTTAGGTATGTGAATCAAGGAGGCCAAAGTAGCTAATGCATCCGCAAAGTCATTCCTATTACGAGGAATGTGTATAAAGGAGATTTCTTCGAACTCCGAAGCCATCTGTAAAACTTGCCGATGGTAAGGCAGCAATCGCAGCTCTTTGGTCTGATAGATTCCTATGGATTATTTGATTACCAACTATAAATCCCCAAAGACAGTTAACCGTCTGATACCCATCATTGACGGGCAAGTTTTAGCCCATGATACAGCCTTCATACTTAGCTGTGTTGTTGGTGATGATAAACTGTAATTTGACGGCGATGGGATACTGCTCCCCCGTACCGAATACTAGAACTGCTCTACCTCCAGAACCTTCGGTATTAACAGCTCCATAAAAATACATGTTCCATATTGGATGTAAGACCCCGAATTTTATGAAATAAAAGTATTCAATTTTTCTTATAATTACTATTCAGTAAATGGTTAAATTGATAAAAGTTTAAAGTTATTTTTGAAATGTGCAAAATTTTCGAAATAAGCAAGTGGTTATAAAATAATCATTGTTGTCGGGAAATATTCGTTTGGTCATGGAATATTCTTTCTGTTGGGGAATATTCGTACGACGGCATAGCTATTTGTGGGCCCCATAACGGAAAACGGTCGGATGAAGATAACGACAAAAATTGAGTTTTTATAATTAACGGCGTAGTTGTTACCGTTAATACTGTTGGAATACCCGGTAGTTAAAAATACAGTAATACGCGCGGTTGCACAGTAGCACACGGTTTTGCACAGTATTTTTAAATTATTGATTCTTACGAAGGAAGACACTACTGAATAATTGTCACAGTAATTATTGTTCAATATTTTATTTTATTAATTCAATAACTGTTGCGTTGATATTTTATATTATTATTATTTCAATAATTGTCGCTGCACAGTATTTCTCATTATCAGATCAATAATTCATATTATTTAGAATAATATTATTAGATAGCATTATTGACAATGTCTAAAAAGTTCTGTCTAAGGAGAGGTTTGGTCATCTAATTGCGCGCCAGTAAGGAGAAATCCTTATTAGAAAGCCCCCTCTTTCCTGGGAACGGCCTGGTTGTCATAAATGTGATTCTGTAATATTATTTGTGAATAATTAATTATTGATTCATATGATAAGGAAATATTTATTTTGTGTGGATATAAATGAGGGATATATTTTTGTGGTTAAAAATAAAGGAGTTAATGTTGAGATTTTTATCAGTATTTTTGTCGGAATGGAGGTATTAAAAATCAGGGTTTTTGAGATATTTTGCGGGGGTTATAATTTTTAATCCGACCGTTGGATCGTGGTAATTTTTGGATATGTTATACATATATAAGTTGAGTATATGTCCACAAATTTTGAACCGTTAAAAATGAACGTATAATTTATTATGAATTTTACGAGATGACTGGTTTAGAAATTGTTAAATTTTTAGAGTTTATCATTTTGGTAGAAAATTATAGAATTTGTGGGCCCCCAGTTGGTGAAGCTTAGTGAAGAAATATGAGAGATTTTATTCAAATGTGGTGGGTAGGAATAGTAACAGGTAAAGCCATCAGGCTGCAGGTTAAGTCTGCTTCGGCGTGCTAACATTTTCCTATAAATAGAGGGCTAAGTTAGAATTGAAAATCACATCAGAATTCATAAGTTTTCTATCTCTCTCTCTAGATTATTGAGTGTATTTTGTGAGTATTTAGATACTCTGTGAGTTTCTATTCATCAGTGCAAGTTTCCTTCAGCCTTATACCGATCAGAAGTACTGCTCTTTTGAGGTAAGGGATAGTAAATGATTTTAAGGGTTGTTATGTTTTTCAGTTTCGTAATTTTTCTGACCTTCAAAAATTCTGGAAAAATTTGAAATGATATTTTGATAAGTTTTCTTGATTGTGTCCAAAAATGGTGATTTTTGGATGTATAGATTAAGAGTTATGAATTTATGAGAAAAGACTATTTTAAAATTAACCGCTTATAACTCCTTGTGGTTAACTCCAAAATTGATGAAATTTTTATTGGGAGTACATGTATATGATAGGAGTATACTATGAGAATTTCAGAATTTTTAGATAAAAGTACAATTTATGATAAATGTCTAAATATTAGACTGTTTTGGCCATATGAAAAATAGTAAATGACTTTTAAAAATTCTGAGAAAAATATATGTTCACTATGGGACTATATTATGCTAAATTCCAGAAAAAAATATTTTTAGAACTGATTTGGTATTTTTCATGAAAATGGTCTAGTTATGAGTAAATGAATTAAATATGTTTTGTGAAGTAAGAAAATTAGAAAATTTGATTTTATGGCTTGAGAATCCTATATGAGGTATATGCAGATTTTTGGTGAGAATTTTTGGTTATTGGTAATGAAATCTTATGAGTTTGGTATTTTAGGATGATTAAATGCATTATTTAGTAAAGTGTAAACAATTAAAATAAATTGTTTATAAGCTTAAGAAATATTATTCTTTCAATATCATTATACCGAAATATTGGTATGTATTTTATTGTAGAATTTCTACCTTTTTGTGTTGAGTTACTATTCACGAGTTATTATTCACAGAAAAATTAGTTTCTTTTTCTAACCAAATTATAGTTGATTTACGAATATTACTCTTGAGATTAAAACTATATGTTGATCATATTATTTTTATTATTATATATAATATTTTTGTAACCCTAATGATGATATTTCTCTTTGACTTGAGTGTAAAGATGAGTAGATTTTTGGTATGATCATGACTATGGGTTCTCTTTGGCCAGTAGTGCAAAGTTGAATTGTTGACTGGTATGATCATGACCATTGAATTTATAAGTGAATATCTTTAGCTTAAGTGCAAAGGTGAATTGATCAACATGGTTATAATTATTGTTTATATAAATTCTGAAATGATTATATATTTCTTTGAGATATTAATATATTTGGCCTGTAGTGCAAATATGAACTGTTGATGAATATATTTGGCCGTAGTGCAAATATGAACTGTTGAGGAATATCTTTGGCCTGTAGTGCAAAGATGAATTATTGATGAATATCTTTGGCCTGTAGTGCAAAGATGAATTGTTGATGAATATCTTTGGCCCGTAGTGCAAAGATGACATGTTGTTGAATATCTTTGACTAGTAGTGCAAAGATGAACAGATGTTGAGATGAACATGACCAACTGGTGATACAAATGAATATATTTGGCCGTAGTGCAAAGATGAAGTTATTAGTATGATTATGAACAGGAAATGTGATTTGGTGTAACCATGATTTTTGATGTTTCAGGTAAAGATAGGTGATGAAAATTATCTTCATCCTGGATGAGAAGAGGAATTTAGAACTACAGTTATGATTATGAGTTATTCATATGATTGTGGACCAGAATTGTTGATTGATGTTACAGGGATAAAATATTGTTGGTGGATATTTAACATGGAGAAGATAATAGACTTTATAGTCTATTTGACTCTTCTAATGGATTGCTCATTCCGCTGCAACTATGGTTGAAATTTTTATCGTTTACCATATGTTCTAAATCTCTGATTTATTATTGATGAAGGCTATTGATAATTTAATTATTTTTAGTCATGATATTTTTTACTGAGCTAGTTGTGCTCACCCTTTTGCTTCACAATTCCTTTCAGGTAATAAGAGTGTAGCTGGGTCGAGCGAGGGTAACGGGGAAATATAATGGTGGTCTCTAGCTGTGGAGGTTCTCCCGAAGCAGTATAGAAAAGTTCATTTAGTAGTTTTATTTGGTGAATCCAATAGGGTAAGGTGTACCCAATGTTGGAAGGGTGTTTTGCCACTATCATACAAGATGTCTAACGACATACAACCTCGTGTCATCATAAGACAGGGATGTGCTCATCCACTTGCTGAGTATATATACGAGCACTACCTATATAATCTTGGTGTTTGTTTGAAGTATAATTCTCAATTAGAGACATTAGAGATAATGATATGTCAAGAGAAGACTCACCATTGGGAAGAATATGATAGTAATCTTCTCATTTTTCTTTGGGGTCTATTGGGTCAACCAAGGATAATTTTGTGGCCATATGATATCTATCATAACCTAGACGCATGGCCTCGCATGTACGATGGTTTCCTTGAGCACTTCCCAAAGATGCTAATTTCTAAAACAGTTTTTGATTATACCTTTATGTAAGGTGTCATTGTGAGGTGATGTCCACGATTGGAACATGAGTCACATTTGGTATATATTTGTATCCAAATTCACAGCATATGTGTTGTTGTATTTTGCACGACAATTGTTGTAATAAAGTTGTAGTTGTTTTTTTGTATCGTGTATTTGGCGACTCAGAATAGGTTGGATGGAATGGACCTATTTTGGGGTTGTCACATTGGACGTGCATCGTACTGATGTTGTTGCTGAATTGTCATTACCCCTTCATCTGGGAAGTATGTTTCCAAGGGTTTGAAGTCCCCTAAAGGTGCGGTGGCCAGTTGATCCGCAATTCCTTGACCCGTAATGGACTTTTGAGTCACGCAGACAATGTCAAATTATTGTAGGATCAACTGCCATCTGGACAACCTACAATTCAGTATGGGTTTACTGAACACATACTTGAGAGGATCCACACAGAATATGAGATGGGTTGTGTGCCCATGGAGGTAATGTTGTAACCTCATGGCAGCCCATGCTAAAGCACAAAAAGTCCTCTCAATCAGAGTGTACTTGTGTTCACTGCTGCTAAATCTTTTACTGAGGTAATAGATAGCTCGTTCTCGGCCTCTATCATCTTTCTGGCCCAGCATGCAGCCCATGGCATTGTCACTTATGGACAGGTACAAGAACAGGGGAACATCATCCCTAGGTGGTACCAAAATAGGAGCTTTTACTAGCTGCTCTTTAATTGTGAGGAAGGCATTCTGGCACTCATCATTCTATTTCATGGAGGAGTTCTTCCTTAACAACTTGAAGATAGGCTCACAAGTTGCTGTGAGTTGAGAAATGAATTGGCTAATGAAGTTGATTCTTCCCAAAAATTCCCGTATTTCCTTCTCTGTCTGAGGAATGGGCATTTCCGTGATGGCCTAGATTTTGGTGGGATCCAGCTCAATCCCTTTGTGGCTAACTAGAATTCCTAGCAACTTGCCTGATTCACGCAAACTCGCACCTTTCCTCCATGCTTAGGCACGGGAACGATGTTAGATATCCATTTAGGATATGTGGACACTATGATAATGCCAGCCTGAAATTGTTTCACAATTTCTTCTTCCACCTTTAAACTCCACTTAAGTTTCAATCGCCTGAGCTTCTGCTTGACTGGCTTGAATCCCTCTTTAATGGGAAGGTGATGAAGAATAATGTCAGGGGACAAACCCACTATGTCTTCATGAGACCATGCAAACACATCCTGAAATTGGGTTAATAGCGTAACCATGTCATTCCTCTGGTTTGGGGTAAGGTCTGAACCAATCTGGATTAACTTAGGGTTTTCTAAGGTTCTAAGATTGAAGGAGGTGGTTTGATCAAGGGTGGGTTTAGGCTTGTCTTCGACCCATTCTTTGATCTCCGAAGGCACCTCAATGTCCTTTTATATTTCAAGCAAGTCTGAGTCCAACTTTTCATCAAAGTTACAATCCTTGTGGAGAAGAGGCATCTTATCAGCAAGTACAGTCACATCTAAGTTCAGAGTCCTGAAACAAAATATGGTTTCACTTAATATGTATGAAACTATTTAATCATACATAATGTTAGCATGTACAGACAAAACAACTGCTAATACTATACAGAAAAGTAAGCAGTTATTATATCTACAGGGCAGAAAGAAGTCCTGCCCATTTTACCATTGTCGACCAATGCAAGGAGTGCTGCTCCAATTGGCAAGCATAAAGTCCGGGTGGACTGCATTGATGGAGGGGTTGTCATCGTTCTCCTCTTCCTGAATGATGACCATGACGTCTGTGCAATCATCGTCTTGGGTATATCTGTTTGTATGTTCATTATGAACAATGATGCGCATGCCCGACATTATTCGGACGACGTTTTGTTTAATTCTTTGTTTCTCTTCCTCCACTCTGGGATCTGGAACAAAGACTTCTTTTTCTTTGAACGACACTGGCCTGGGAAATAGCATAGCCATCACGTTGGTTGGCACCTTTACAGGAGGTTGTGCAGACTCAGCGTTTGAAGGCGAAGATAAACGCCGCGTGGTTGAAGCTGAAGGAATTTGCTGATGCTTATGAGGATTCCTCTAACTAGAACTACTAGAATAGCCTAGTCCAGCTATCCCAGTTTCACTGGCTACTTGGATGGGGTATTTGATACCTTGATGATCTTTACCTAGCCCTTGTCCTGGTTGATGACCCAAAGGCATCATTTCTTGAGTAGCCGACATTACTTCGGCAAAGATCTTGGCTACGGGCAATGGCGTTCCCAGGGCATGAAATTGAGGGTTGCTTACTTCCAAAGTGTGGAAACTGACCAGCTCAACATCAGAATTAAAACTTATGAACGGTATGTCACCTTGTTGAGGGCATTCCGATTCAGAGTTGACTGTAACTAGGCTATTGTTGATAATGTATTTCAGTCGCTGATGAATGGTGTAGGGGACTACCCCAGCCATATGAATCCAAGGTCTTCCTAAGAGCAGGTTGTATCCCGAATCTATCTTGAGTACATGGAAAGACAAGCAGAATGTATGGGGACCAATCTCAATTGGCAGCTCAATCTCTCCGACTGAATTTCGGCGGGATCCATCAAAAGCTTTGATGATCGTATGGCTACTTCGGATTCGATTGAGATTAACGTTCATCTTCAACAATGTAGCGTATGGACAAATATTCAAAGATTAACCTCTGTCTACTAAGACTCCAGCTAGCATATATCCGGAGGACAAGACCGCAATGTTTAATGACTTGCAATGACCGGTCCCTTCGGGCGGTATGTCATCCTCATTGAAAGAGATCACATTGTTGTTGAAAATGTGATCAGCTAGATGTTGAAAATTTTCACATCCACTGATTTTGGCAAGTAGGCTTCTTCCAAAACCTTTAGTAGAATCTTTCTGTGATCCTCGGAAGTTAAAACCAAGTTTAGTATTGAAATTTGATGTGGAGCTTCTCTTAAGCTTAAAACCACCTTGGCTTCATTATGACCAATGGCACGGAGGAATTTTTCAATCTTCTCCATGGGAATTTTCCCCTTTGATTTGATGGTAGACTTCATCACCCGTTGGGGAAGATACAGTGGATTCTTCTTCGACACTACAATAGTTGTATGCGAGGTGGATCCTTCACCTTCTTCATAATTCCACGGAACTTTGTGTAGGCTAACAATAGGATATTGTGCTCTGCATGGTAAGTTGATTGGCTCGGGAGTGGCCACTTTCAAAGGATTGTTGGTTCCTCTGATTTGAATTGTTCTTATAGTGAGTGGCTTGACAATGCCATCAGCCTCAATGGAGATAACTGATACCAATCCCTTCCATTTAGTAGGACAGGTATTCTTACTACCATGTAGCACAGTATCATCATCTGCTAGTTGCAGGACACCACTATCAATGAGATTCTGGATAAGGTGGCGGAGTGCCCAACATTCTTCTATGCTGTGACCGCGAGAATGGGAGTGATATTGACATACTCTATCAGAATTGTACCGCCCTGAACGGGGATTGATTGGAGGTAGAAGGGAATTAATCCTTCCTTCATTGATTAACATTTGAAGGATTTCTTCCACAGGTTGGCCCAGTTATGTAAATTCCATTTTGTTGGCAAAATCCCGACGAGCTTTGGCATTCGCTCTCTTTGCCACTTTGTCCTCCATTGTTTCACTTTCTTGAGGTGAAGAGGGAATATTCATGACAAGAGGAAGGAGACTAGCATGCTCCTGGCTGATTAATTGGCTTGTGACTTGATGCTGGTATGTCACCAGTTCTGCCAATTGCTCGATTTGCTTGAACAGAGCTTTCATCTTTTGTTCTATTGAGAACTGGAACTTGGCAAAATCCCATTTTTTAGCACCTTCTTTGATGATCTGGGATGCTTCACCGTTAGAATTGGAACTTTGTCCATTGCTCCAATTAATCATGTTGACTTCTTCCTCTTTGTGTGGAGGAAGAGAGTTGTCTTGCACGTGAGGTTGATTTAGTTTGGTGACCACAATCTCACTGTTATCTATCAGGTCTTGGATCTTATGTTTTAAAACCCAACAATCTTGAGTATCATGTCCAGGTGCCCCGGCATGATAAGCACATTTTTGAGCAGCATTAAAACCCCTACCATTAAGGCTGACTGGTGGAAGAAGATGCGTGATTTTCTTCTGCGGGGTCAGAAGAGTAAGAATGTTCTCTAGGGAGTGCCCTAAGGGTGTGAACACTCGAGGGCGTTTGACTTCTCCACCTTTTGGTATTGGAGAGTTTGAAGACTGTGCTTGGAAAGGAGTGTAATTTCTCCTCTAGATAGGTATGTTCTAATTGCCTTTTTGACCCTGTAGTATCAGGGAAACATCCTCTTCTTTGTTTTTATGGACCCTTCGGGGATTGTTTCCATAATTTCCGGATTGGATGTGTTTAGCAACAGCTTTAAGGGCAGCTATGTGACGCCCCAAAAATAGGTATAAAACATCAAAATACATGGTACAGAAATAACTACAACTTTATTAATACAACATAAAAACTGTGAGTTTAAATACAAATATTGTCATCTAGATAATATTCACACTCAAATAAGTCCTCATTATAATTATTGATACAATATTTTACAAAAATGGTGAGGACTACTAAAACAACTTCCTAGAACCTTCATTCCATACCCCGACTAGTACTCGCTACATTCTCGCCTCCTAGGAAGTAAAAAAGAACAAAAAGGAAAAGGGTGAGCTCAACTAGCCCAGTAAAGAACATTATGACTAAGATAATATAGAACAAATTATCGTTAGTTCTCAACAGTGAAAAATTTATTAGAATACAATAGACAACAAATTTTAAATCAAAATTCGCAGCGGAAATAATAATTCATTAGAAGAGTTAAGTAGAGGATGAAATCTACTATCATCTATGAATTTAAAATTCTATCATCAATATTTTATCCCTGTAACATCAATCAATAAACATCTTGAACCAAATATTCATCTTTGAACTACAGGCCAACGATATTCATCAGTTGGTCATGTTCATATCAACATCTGTTCATCTTTGCACTACGGGCCAAAGATATTCATCATAAAATCATTAATCTTTGCACTACAGGCCAAAGTTATTCATTAATATCATTATTTAGGACTGAGGATGATGAAAAATAATTTAAAGGAAACGAATCCAGTGAAATAAAATAACAAATATTAAGGATTCACATTTCGGTTTATCCATGTCCAAAAATACCTCATAAATAATCATAATGGAGTAAAATTTAAGAATGATCAAAACATGGATACAATCAAAGCTAGTATCTATAATAGATATTTTGGACAAAAAGAAGAAATTTTAATTTTTCTGTGAATAGTATCGTATTCGTGAATAGTGCCGTATACGTGAATAGTACCGTATACGTGAATAGTAACCCCGACACAAAAAGTTCCAAATTTAATAAAAATTCATATCAATATTTCGGCATAATGATATTGAAAGAAATAATATCATTTATATAAAAAAATAACATCCCTTACCTCGAAAGAATAGTACTTCTGGCTGGAATACTGAATATAGTGTTGAAGGAAACTTGCACCGTATAACAACACTCAAAGTATCAAAATACTCATAGGAATACGCTCAATATATCGAGAGAGAAAGGGAGAGAAGATTTTAGTTTCTGGTGTGATTTTCGATTCTAACCTAAGAACCCTATTTATAGGAAAATGCTTAGAACACCAAAGCAAAAAATTTAATATAATATTAATATATTATATATAAATTCCTACGTACACCAAGAATCTAAATTTCAGCAACTTAACACATGTTTAATGAGGCCCAAAAATGTAAAAAACGTTTTTCTTAAAAAAAATAATTAAAACTTCCAAAAATCAATTATTTTGAAACTTCAATAATTCATAATAAATAGCCCTGTTATCAGAAAAATTTGAACCTAATGTTCTTTTCATAAGAAATTTCATTATCTACAACTTTGCAGAAGAAATTTTTCCAAATTCTAAACAGAAATTGACCGAAATCCACAAACGAGCGATTTTACCGGCTATAATCAAATTTCAGTCAAGAAATGGGGCCCATCGACACACAAAACATGTGTTAAATATTTAATGCAACAAAAAATACTCTTCCTCCTCATATACTCATATATTCCACATTCATTGTAAAAATATCATTATTATTATATTATAATAATATAATAAAATATTATTTTATCAAAAAAGATAAAATATCAATTTTCAACAATTGTCACTTTAAAAAATTTTCTCCATCTATATCCACATAAAATGAATATTTTTCCTCATCATATAAATTAATAATTAATTATTCACAAATAATATTACATAATCACAAATACTGACAACAAGGCAGTTCCCAGGAAAGAGGGGGCTTTCCATAAAGATTTCTCCTTACTGACGCGCAATTAGGTGACCAAACCTCTCCTTAGACATAACTTTCTAGACATTGCCAATAATATTATCTAATAATAGATATTATGAATTATTGCTCCGATAATAGAAAATACTGTGTAGTGACAATTATTGAAACACCAATAATATAAAATATCAACGCAGCAATTATTGAATCAATAAAATAAAATACTGAATAGTAATTACTGTAATAATTATTGAGTGGTGCCTTCTTGTGAAACCCCAGATTTTATGAATAAATATTTAATTTTTCTCGAAATAATTTTTTTTATATTATGGTGTGGATTTGATATAATAGTTATGGGTAGTATTTATAAATTTTGTAAAGTATCCAAGTTGTCATATAATATTCGATTGGTCGGGGAATATTCGTTTTAACAGGGAATATTCGTACAACGACACAATCATTGGTGGACCCCACAACGGAATTATTGTCGGATTGAGAAAACGACAAAAATATTTTATTAAAAATAACGGCGGAAGTTTTACCATTGTTACTGTTGAACTACTCGGTAGTAAAAGTACAGTAATACGTGTGGTTGCATAGTAGCACACGGTATTGATTATTAATGCTTATGTGAGAAGTCACTCAGTTTGATTCAATTATTATCAGTTAATAATATGAATTATTTAGCGATAATGACGTTTTGTTTTATTCGTATTATTAACGTAATAAAACAGAAACATCTTTTTATATAAAACAGAATACTTTATTAAAGTTATTTTATAAATAGAATATATTATATTTTATTTAAAAGATTTTTCTTTAAATATGAACCGTCAGATTAAAGTAATCAATCTGGACCGTTCATGAATTAGTTACTATGCATTCTATTTTTCTATAAATAGCAGCTCATTCCTTCATTATTTCTTACGAATTCACTGAACTCTAGAGAGAGAAACTATAGAAAGAGAGAAGAAGAGTATTCTGCTACTTAACTACTTCCTTATTTCAGCTCTTCTTTAAAACGGTAAGGGGTGTTATTCTTTCTTATTCATGAAGAGAACTGTTGTTATTCCATTTCTTATTATTCTGTTGGAATAACCTGTATACGCGGTCTACCCTATACTTGGTGACATTCTTTTATTATTCTGTTGGAACATTCTGTCTGTGTGTTTTACACCGGACCTGGTTCTGTTTTTATTATTATTCTGTTGGAACATCCTGTTTGTGTGTTTTACACCGGACCTGGTTCCGTTTTTATTATTATTCTGTTAGAACATCCTGTCTGTGTGTTTTACACCGGACCTGGTTCCGTTTTTATTATTATTCTGTTGGAACATCCTGTCTGTCTGGTGTTTTACACCGGACCTGGTTCCGTCTTTGTTATTATTCTGTTGGAACATCATGTCTGTGTGTTTTACACCGGACCTGGTTCCATTATTTATTATTCTGTCGGAATATCCTGTCTGTGCGTTTACGCCGGACCTGGTTCCATTATTTATTATTCTGTTGGAATAACCTGTCTGTGCGGTCTATCGCATGCATGGTGATTTCTTTTGTTATTCCATTCTTTATTATACTCAGTTGGTTAAGTTTTGACTTCTATACTCCATGAAATTAGTGGAATATCCTTGATAATTGAGGTTCATCCAGTATCTTTTCATGAAAATATTCTTCTAAGTATTCTTGAATTTTACTCCACAAAGCAGTATCATGTTGACAATTTGGACGTTGTTAATTCTTGGATAAATTAATTCTTGAACTTGTTTTATTGAATTCTTATATCATTGTCATCATCCTCATGTTTATAAAATGTTGAAAGTCATCTGTGGCCTGTAGTGCATAGATGGACTTGGTATGATTATGACCAGGGATTATTCGGTATAATCATGACCGTAATGTTACAAATGATGTGGTAAAAGTCCTCATTGGCCCGTAGTGCATTGATGGACAGTTGTTGGCATGATCATGACCATTAATGAATATACGAATATCCTTGGCCGTAGTGCAGGGGTGATTCGATGATGTGGATTATTTTATTAAGCTGAGTCCCAGCGATCACAGTGTTGAAAAACCTTTTAAATCATAAAAGATAGTAGAGTTTATTTTCTACTTGACTCTTTTAATGGATTGCTTGTTCCGCTGCAGTTAAACTTGATGTTTATTATATTTTATCAGTTTAACATTGTTGAAGGCTAATGATAATTTATTCTGTATTATCTTAGTCATAATATTTCTTGCTGGGCTAGTTGAGCTCACCCTTTCTTTCACTGTTCTCTTCAGGAAATGAGAACGTAGCTGGGGCAAGTCGGGGAACGGAGTGATGGTCCGAATGATAGTATTAGTTAGTAGTCCTCACTATTCTATGTAATAGTGTGTTAATAAATGTAATGAGGACTCCTTTTGAGTATGAATACTCTCTAGAAGATAATATTTGTATTCAAACTCACAGTTTATGTTTTGTCGTATTGTACATGACAGTTGTATTAGTAAGTTGTATTTGTATTCTGTACCATGTAAGTGGCGACCCAAGATGGGTGACGTATACCTAATTTTGGGGGCGTCACAATTAGTATCAGAGCTTAGGGATATGATCCCTGGCTAAGATGTGAGAATAGAACTAGGAGGGGAGAGACGGGGAATTCATTCGCTAGTATGACCTACCTAAGTTCATTTGGTATTTAATTGGTCGGTCAAAGTATATGGATTATATGTTATATGTTAATTAACCCTTGTTTTGTTGCAGTATTTGCAAATGGCATCCAAAAATGTTGAGATAATCAATGAAGCACATGAGACCATTGAATCACCAACGATCAATGCTCAGGGTAATGTGCAACCAGAGGACAATAATCCTCATGAAAATAATAACAATGATGAAATGGTGAATGATGGGATGGTCAGAGACTTTATGCAATTCATGCAACAACAAAATAACTCTCGGACGGTCACCGCTAAGCAGTTCAAGGAGCAATTCATGCAACAACGGGCGAGAGTGGCTCCTATCCAAAATGAAGGAGGAAACAATGACAACCCACGGTTGGTCACCGCGAAGCAATTCAAGGAGCTAGGACCACCGGAGTTTTTGGAAAAGCCAGAACCACTTAAGGCGGAGACGTGGTTAAAGCAGATCACCAAGATATTTGATGTCTTGGGATGCTCCGAGGAGCAAAAGGTTCCCTTTGCCACTTTTATGTTGAGTGAAGAGGCAAATTACTGGTGGGAATCTGTAAAACGTACCCAGCCTGACGCACTCAAGATGTCTTGGGAGAAGTTCCAAGAACTGTTCAATGACAAGTACTTTCCCGAAAGTATTCGTCACATGAAGGAAGTGGAATTTATCAAGTTGGAGCAAAACAACATGACCGTGTCGCAGTACGAAGCCAAGTTTGTCGAGTTGTCCCGATTTGCATCCCACTTGGTGGATAATGAAGAGAGAATGACGCGGATGTTTTTAAGAGGTTTGAAACCGGAGATACGTCAATATCTTATTTTTCATAAACTGTGTTTGTATTTAGATGTTGTGAATAGGGCTCAGTTAGTGGAGCGCGATAACGAGTCAACGCAACCAAAAGAGAGCAGCCAGAAAAATGATAATACTGGTGATAACAGTCATCAAAGCGGTGACAATAAGTATGGAGGGAATCAACATTCCAGAAATGGTAACCACTTCAATGGTAATCATGGTCAAAATAATAAGAATGGACATTTCAAGAAGAGAAAATTCAACAATGATGGAAAGACGTCAGAACCAGCACCCGTTGTTAAGGAGAACGACCACCTATCATATGCTTCAAATGCGGAGGGGAGGGACACATCAGTCCAAACTGCGCGATGCCATCCAAAGCATGCTATAATTGTGGAAGAGAAGGTCACTTAGCCCCATTTTGTCGTTCACCGAAGACAAGTTCAGATAGGATGGAGGCACCAAAGACCGTCCCAGAAAAGCCAAAGCCAGTAGTTTAAGAGAAAGCGTTTTTTTTTCGTGACGAGGAACCTGAATAAAATTATCACGGGTATGTTAGTCATAAACTCTTGCGAAGTCTATACCGTGTTAGATACCGGTTCTACTCACTCTTTTATTTCACCTAGTTGTGTTCAATGTTTAGACTTTGATATGTCTGTTTAAAGTCAGTTGGGAGAAATCTTCATTACCTCCACTATTTATAAATCTTGTTCAAATAAACACTTTCACGTTACCTGTCGATCTTATCTCTTTGAAAATACTTGCCTTTGATGTGATTTTTTGAAATGATTAGTTCACTACTTATCATGCTTCTCGTAAGGTTGTTAGCTTTCATACTCCTAACCACCCTGTTATGCGGATTCAAAGTAACCAAATCACTAAAGTCAATCATTGTCATATCAAGCCATAAATAAAGAGCCCCGATCCTTTCGTTGTTGACTTTCTTGTGTGGAATGTACCGAAGCCAGACTTTCGGTAGGGGACGTTGTGAATAACGGTGACAAGTTAATAGATATCAATGTGACGTGTTATCCAAGTCTTGGATGAGAGTCACAGTTTTGAATGATATTTCTATTGTTAATAAATTTCCTGACGTATTCTTGAAGACTTCTTAGCTTACCCCTAGAGTGTGAAATCGAATTTTGTATTGACCCCAGTACAAAACCCATTTCTTAAACCCCCAAATATTTATTCAACTAAAGCGAACGTAACATGCGCCAAAGACGTTGGCTCGAGCTGTTAAAGATTGTGATCATACCATACCATCGTGAAAAAGCGAACGTGGTAGCTGATGCGTTGAGTAGAAGATCGTATGCGGTTACAAGTGCGAATATACGAACCCACGTGAAGATAACGAATATATGATTAGAATCGATTTTAATCGATAAAGTTAAAGCCGCTCAAGCTACATACTCAGAGCTGATAAATGTGAAGAAGAAGGTTCAAGAGGGTGTTATTCTAGAAGCAAGAATCGACGAAGAGAGAAAATCTCAACTCTCGATTTAATTGGCCCATTTGAAATCCTCGATGAAGTAGGAACTGTGGCCTATAGACTCGTTTTACCGCCAAGTATGTTGCGTGTTCAGAACATTTTTTTGTACGTATCGATGTTACGTAAATATGTGGACGACCCGAACCACATTATTAATTTAGAACCGGACGAGATAGCAAAAGATTTAACGTATGAGGAGATACGTGTTAACATCTTGGATAAGAAGGATCATATTCGATGCTTAAAGGTTATACCTCAAGAGTTAGATTTTGAAGTGAAGTCAAGGTATCCTCACATGTTCGGCATACCAAGTACGTACGTAAATTTCGAGGGCGAAATTCTATAAGGAGGGGAGATTGTGAAACCCCAGATTTTATGAATAAATATTTAATTTTTCTCGAAATAATTTTTTTTATATTATGGTGTGGATTTGATATAATAGTTATGGGTAGTATTTATAAATTTTGTAAAGTATCCAAGTTGTCATATAATATTCGATTGGTCGGGGAATATTCGTTTTAACAGGGAATATTCGTACAACGACACAATCATTGGTGGACCCCACAACGGAATTATTGTCGGATTGAGAAAACGACAAAAATATTTTATTAAAAATAACGGCGGAAGTTTTACCATTGTTACTGTTGAACTACTCGGTAGTAAAAGTACAGTAATACGTGTGGTTGCATAGTAGCACACGGTATTGATTATTAATGCTTATGTGAGAAGTCACTCAGTTTGATTCAATTATTGTCAGTTAATAATATGAATTATTTAGCGATAATGACGTTTTGTTTTATTCGTATTATTAACGTAATAAAACAGAAACATCTTTTTATATAAAACAGAATACTTTATTAAAGTTATTTTATAAATAGAATATATTATATTTTATTTAAAAGATTTTTCTTTAAATATGGACCGTCAGATTAAAGTAATCAATCTGGACCGTTCATGGATTAGTTACTATGTATTCTATTTTTCTATAAATAGCAGCTCATTCCTTCATTATTTCTTACGAATTCACTGAACTCTAGAGAGAGAAACTATAGAGAGAGAGAAGAAGAGTATTCTGCCACTTAGCTACTTTTTTATTTCAGCTCTTCTTTAAAACGGTAAGGGGTGTTATTCTTTCTTATTCATGAAGAGAACTGTTGTTATTCCATTTCTTATTATTCTGTTGGAATAACCTGTATACGCGGTCTACCCTATACTTGGTGACATTCTTTTATTATTCTGTTGGAACATTCTGTCTGTGTGTTTTACACCGGACCTGGTTCTGTTTTTATTATTATTCTGTTGGAACATCCTGTTTGTGTGTTTTACACCGGACCTGGTTCCGTTTTTATTATTATTCTGTTAAAACATCCTGTCTGTGTGTTTTACACCGGACCTGGTTCCGTTTTTATTATTATTCTGTTGGAACATCCTGTCTGTCTGTGTGTTTTACACCGGACCTGGTTCCGTCTTTGTTATTATTCTGTTGGAACATCATGTCTGTGTGTTTTACACCGGACCTGGTTCCATTATTTATTATTCTGTCGGAATATCCTGTCTGTGCGTTTACGCCGGACCTGGTTCCATTTTTTATTATTCTATTGGAATAACCTGTCTGTGCGGTCTATCGCATGCATGGTGATTTCTTTTGTTATTCCATTCTTTATTATACTCAGTTGGTTAAGTTTTGACTTCTATACTCCATGAAATTAGTGGAATATCCTTGATAATTGCGGTTCATCCAGTATCTTTTCATGAAAATATTCTTCTAAGTATTCTTGAATTTTACTCCACAAAGCAGTATCATGTTGACAATTTGGACGTTGTTAATTCTTGGATAAATTAATTCTTGAACTTGTTTTATTGAATTCTTATATCATTGTCATCATCCTCATGTTTATAAAATGTTGAAAGTCATCTATGGCCTGTAGTGCATAGATGGACTTGGTATGATTATGACCAGGGATTATTCGGTATAATCATGACCGTAATGTTACAAATGATGTGGTAAAGTCCTCATTGGCCCGTAGTGCATTGATGGACAGTTGTTGGCATGATCATGACCATTAATGAATATACGAATATCCTTGGCCGTAGTGCAGGGGTGATTCGATGATGTGGATTATTTTATTAAGCTGAGTCCCAGCGATCACAGTGTTGAAAAACCTTTTAAATCATAAAAGATAGTAGAGTTTATTTTCTACTTGACTCTTTTAATGGATTGCTTGTTCCGCTGCAGTTAAACTTGATGTTTATTATATTTTATCAGTTTAACATTGTTGAAGGCTAATGATAATTTATTCTGTATTATCTTAGTCATAATATTTCTTACTGGGCTAGTTGAGCTCACCCTTTCTTTCACTGTTCTCTTCAGGAAATGAGAACGTAGCTGGGGCAAGTCGGGGAACGGAGTGATGGTCCGAATGATAGTATTAGTTAGTAGTCCTCACTATTCTATGTAATAGTGTGTTAATAAATGTAATGAAGACTCCTTTTGAGTATGAATACTCTCTAGAAGATAATATTTGTATTCAAACTCACAGTTTATGTTTTGTCGTATTGTACACGACAGTTGTATTAGTAAGTGGTATTTGTATTCTGTACCATGTAAGTGGCGACCCAAGATGGGTGACGTATACTTATTTTTGGGGGCGTCACACTTCTTACGTAAGAATCAATAATTGGTACAATACCGTGTGCTACTGTGCAACAACGTGTACTACTGTGTTTTAACCACTGAGTATTCCAACAGTTTTAACGGTAACAACTACGGCGTTATTTATAAATAACTTATACTTGTCGTTTTCTTCATCCAATCGCTTTCCGTTATGGGGCCCACAAAAGACTGCACCGCCGTACGAATATTCCCCAACAGGAAGAATATTCCACGACCAAACGAATATTCCCCGACAACAATGAATATTTTATAACGACTTGTTTATTTAAAATATTTGCGCATTTTACCCATAACTAACCTCATTAATCAATTCAACCCTTACTATTTCAAAATAATAAATAGAGAAAATTTTATTTCATTTATAATAAGTTGGGGTCTTATAACCTCCCCTCCTTATGAATCTTTGTCCTCGAAATTGACGTACGTACTTGTTATTTCGAAAAGATGAGGATACCTCGCTTTCATTTCGGTTTCCAACTCCCAGGTCATTTCCTCAATAGCATGGTTCCTCCAAATAACTTTAACTTGTGGTATAACCTTTGTGCGTAGGACATGCTCTTTCATATCTAAGATCTTGACAGGTACCTCATCGTACGTTAAGTCTTCAGCTATCTCGTACGGTTGTAACTCAATGATGTGGCTAGGGTCTTTCACATATTTACGAAGCACATATATATGAAAAATATTATGAACACGAGATATACTTGGAGGTAATGCGAGTCTATAGGCCACATTTTCTACTCGGTCAAGAATCTGAAATGGACCAATAAATCGTGAATTGAGCTTTCCTCTCTTCCCAAATCTTGTAACTCCCTTCCATGGAGCCACACGCAACAATATATGATCCCCAATACTAATTCCACGTCCTTTCGATGAAGATCCGCATAACTCTTTTGTTGATCCTGTGTCGTTTGTATACGTTGTCGAATCATTTGAATCTTTTCCGTAGTTATACGTACCAACTTGGGTCCCAACAATGTTGCTTCTCCCACCTCATCCCAACATATTGGAGAGCTACACTTTCGTCCATATAATGCTTCAAATGGAGCCACACCTATACTTGCCTAATAACTGTTGTTGTAGGAGAATTCTACCAATGGTAAAACTTATCCCAACTCCCTTTGAAATCTAAAACACAAAGTCTTAATAGATCTTCAAGAGTTTGAATAGTCCTCTCTGATTATCCGTCCGTTTGAGGATAGTATGCCGAAATAAATCGTAAATCCGTGCCCATAGCTTTTTACAAGCCAACCCAAAATCTTGAAGTGAATCTTGGGTCACGATCCGAAACTATAGATACTGGCATGCCATGCAATCTCACAATCTCATCTACGTACATACGAGCAAGACGTTCAAGGGAATAAGTCTCCCGTATCGGCAAGAAATGAGCAGACTTGGTTAATCTATCAACAATAACCCAAATAGCATTTATGCCTTGAGAAACCGTGGGAAGACCCGTAACGAAATCCATTGTAATGTGTTCCCACTTCTATTTTGGGAATCTCAAGTGGTTGCAATGGACCCTTAGGCACTTGGTGCTCTGCCTTTACACGTTAACAAGTTAAACACCTCGAGATAAACTTTACAATCTCTCTCTTCATATTGTTCCACCAAAATGTATGTCGAAGATCACGATACATTTTGGTACTTCCAGGATGGATTGCAAATGGTGTATTGTGTGCCTCCATCATGATCTTGTACTTCAAATCAGAATCATTAGGAACACAAAGTCTGGAGTGGACTCGAAGTATTCCTTCTTCATCGATTCTTGCTTCTGGAATAGCACATTCTTGCACTTTCTTCTTAATACGCACCAGCTCCGGGTCTGTGGCTTGAGCAACTTTAACTTTTTCGATTAAAGTTGGTTCTATACGTATACTTGACATCATTGCATGGGTCCTCGGAGTCTTGAATTCTATCTTCATCTTTTGTAAATCACATCAAATGGGCCTTTGTGTTGACAACATCGCACTTGTTCTCGCGTATGATCTTCTACTCAATGCGTCGGCTACCACGTTCGTTTTTCCAGGATGGTATTGAATGGTATGGTCGTAGTCTTTCAACAGCTCGAGCCAACGTTGTTGCCGCATGTTGAGTTCTTTTTGAGTGAAGAAATATTTGAAGCTTTTATGGTTTGAATATATCTCCACTTTCTCCCCATATAGATAGTGCCTCCAGATCTTTAGCGCAAAAACGACTGCTGCCAACTCTAGATCATGAGTAGGATAATTCCTCTCATATTCTTTAAGTTATCTTGAGGCATAGGCTATAACTTTCCCACATTGCATGAGAACACATCCTAGCCCTTTGCCTGAAGCATCGCTGTAGAAAACAAATCCATCCAAACCAGATAGTATGGTAAAAACAGGTGCCGAAATGAGTCTCCTCTTAAGCTCTTGGAAACTCTTCTCGCATTTCTCGCTCCATACAAATTTGCTATCTTTCCGAGTCAGCTGAGTTAATGGAGTAGCGATTCGAGAAAATCCTTCCACGAATCTCTGATAATAACCAGCTAAGCCCAGAAAGTTACGTACTTCGGTCACCGACTTCGGTTGTTCCCAACTTTGTATTGCTTCAATCTTCGCCAGGTCAACAGATACTCCATGTTTTGACACCACGTGCCCATGGAATACTAATTCCTCAAGCCAGAACTCGCATTTCTTTAACTTGGCATATAACTTATTTTCACGAAGCCTTTGGAGTACCAGCTTCAAATGGTGTTCATGATCTTCACGACTTTTGGAATATATGAGGATGTCATCCATAAAAACAACAACGAACTGATCTAAATATTCCTTGAATACTCGGTTCATCATATCCATGAAAGCCGCAGGAGCATTAGTCAATCCAAAAGACATGACTAAGAATTCATAATGCCTGTACCGAGTTCTAAAGGCAGTCTTTGGAATATCCTCAGTTCTAATCTTCAGTTGATGATATCCAGAACGAAGATCGATTTTTGAAAAGAATTGTGCTCCTTATAACTGGTCAAACAGGTCATCAATACGAGGTAGCGGATACCTATTCTTGATAGTGACATGATTTAATTCTTGGTAGTCGATACAAAGTCGCATACTCCCATCTTTCTTCTTTACGAATAAAACAGGAGCACCCCAAGGAGATGTACTAGGACGAATGAAACTGATGTCCAACAACTCCTGTAATTGGACTTTTAACTCCTGAAGTTCAATAGGAGCCATTCGATATGGGGTTTTAGAAATGGGCTTTGTACCAGGTTCAAGATCTACAAAGAATTTAACTTCACGTTCTGAGGGTAGACCAGGAAGTTCTTCAGGAAATACGTCAGGAAAGTCAATAACAACAGGAATATTATTCAAATATGACGTATCTTTATTCAAATCCATAACATGGGCTAAGAAAGCTTGACATCCGTTTTTTAATAAACGAATAGCTTTATGGCTTGATATAACAGTGATTGATTTTAATGGCTTAGTTGCTTGAATTCGCACAACAGGTTGCTTAGGAATATGAAAACTAACAACCTTGCGAAAACAATCAATTTTGGCATGATGAGTAGTTAACCAATCAATCCCTAAAATTACGTTAAATGCAAGTATCTTTAAAGAGATAAGGTCAATAGGTAAGGTGATGGTGCCAACTTGGATCAAACAAGATTTATAAACAGTGGATGTGATGAAAGTTTCTCCTAACGGAGTCTCCACAAATAAATCAAAGTCTAATTTCTCCGAAGTCAAGTTTAAACATTGAGCACAAGCAGGAGAAATAAATGAATGGGTAGCACCGGTATCTAGTAAGGTATAAACTTCGCATGAATTTATGATTAGCTTACCCGTGATCACCTCGTTTGGGTTCCTCACATGTTGACCAGTCACGACAAATGCTCTTCCAGGAACCGTTGACTTTGACTTTTTTGGGACAGCCTTTTGAGTCACCATCCCCGCTGGACTTGGTTTTGCTACAGTGCAATCTCGAGCGATATGTCCTTCCTTTCCACAGTTATAACATACCTTAAACTATTGCGGGCAGTTTGGGCTGATATGTCCTTCGTTTTTGCACTTATAACATATGACCGGTGGTCGTTCTCCTCCCTTGAAACTAGTTGCTGCTGGTGCTGACGTCTTCGTATTGTCATTGTTGAATCTCCTCTTTTTAAAATCTCCTCCTGACTCGCTTCTTCTATTCTTATGGCCATGATTACCACCAGAGTGGTTGCCGCTCTTGTCCGTATTTTTGTTTCTCCGCTGGTTATTGTTGTTCTGATGACTACTGTCACCTGTATGATCCTGGTTGTGGTTCCTCGGTTGAACGTACTCATTATCTCGCTCTAATAATTGAGCTCTGTTGACAACATCTGAATAGAGAGAAAATTTATGTGAAATGAGATATTGACGTATGCCAAGTTTCAAACCTCTCAAAAACATATGTGTCATACGTTCCTCATTCTCCACCAAATGAGGTGCAAACCTGGACAACTCTGCAAACTTCGCCTCATACTGGGACACCGTCATGTTATTCTGCTCCAGTCTAATAAACTCTACCTCCTTCATATGACGAATACTTTCAGGAAAGTACTTGTCATTGAACAGTTTCTGAAAAGTTTCCCAAGACATGCTAAGTGCGGCTGGATGGGTATGCTTTACGGATTCTCACCGGTAATCTACCTCATTACGAAGCATAAAGGTGGCGAATGGAACCTTCTATTCTTCCGTGCATCCCAAGACATCGAATATCTTGGTAATTTGTTTGACCCACGCCTCCACCTTTATCGGATCCGACTTTCCCCAGAATTCTGGTGGTCCCAACTCCTTGAACTGCTTGGCTGTGACAAACCGTGAATTGCTATCATTTCCTCCTGTATTTTGAACACGAGTCTCCCTCGTCTGAATTTGCATGAACTGCAAAAAGCTTCTAATCATCCCATCATTCATCATCTGCTCAGTGGTGTTATTCATAGGAGGAACATTGCCAGCCTGTTGCACGTTCTCCTAGTTGGTGAGTACAGGCGTTTTCACGGGTTCGTTTACTCCACTGTTCACTTTCTCAGTTGCCATTCTTAAATACTGCCATAAAATAATTAACAAATCACATAATACCCCTATATTATGACTGACCAACAAATAAGCTTAGGTATGACACACTAGCGAAGGATTTACTCGTCTCTCCCCTCCTAGTACTATTCCCCAATCTCCGCCAGAGACCATATCCCTAAGCTCTGATACCAACTGTGACGCCCCCAAAATACGTATATAACACCCATTCTAAGTCGTCAAAATACATGGTACAGAAACAACTACAACTTTATTAATACAACATAAAAACTGTGAGTTTAAATATAAATATTGTCATCTAGACAATATCCACACTTAAATAAGTCCTCATTACAATTATTGATACAATATTTTACAAAAATGGTGAGGACTACTAAAACAATTTTCTAGAACCTTCATTCCATACCCCGACTAGTATTCGTTACATTCTCGCCTCCTGAGAAGTAAAATGGAACAAAAAGGAAAATGGTGAGCTCAACTAGCCCAGTAAAGAACATTATGACTAAGATAATATAAAACAAATTATCGTTAGTCCTCAACAGGGAAAAATTTAATAGAATACAATAGACAACAAATTTTAAATCAAAATTAGCAGCGGAAATAATAATTCATTAGAAGAGTTAAGTAGAGGATGAAATCTACTATCATCTATGAATTTAAAATTTCATCATCAATATTTTATCCCTGTAAGATCAATCAATAAACATCTTGAACCAAATATTCATCTTTGCACTACAGTCCAAAGATATTCATCAGTTGGTCATGTTCATCTCAACACCTGTTCATCTTTGCACTACGGGCCAAAGATATTCATCATAAAATTATTAATCTTTGCACTACAGGCCAAAGATATTCAGTAATATCATCATTTAGGACTGAGGATGATGAAAAATATTTTAAAGAAAACGAATCCAGTGAAACAAAATAACAAATATTAAGGATTCGTATTTCGGTTTATCCATGTCCAAAAATACCTCATAAATAATCATAGTGGAGTAAAATTCAAGAATGATCAAAACATGGATACAATCAAAGCTAGTATCCATAATAGATATTTTGGACAAAAATAAAAAAAATTAATTTTTCTGTGAATAGTGTCGTATTAGTGAATAGTGCTGTATATGTGAATAGTATCGTATACGTGAATAGTAACTCCGACACAAAAAGTTCTAAATTTAATAAAAATTCAGATTAATATTTGGGCATAATGATATTGAAAGAAATAATATAATTTATAAAAAAAAAATAGCATCCCTTACCTCGAAAGAATAGTACTTCTAGCTGGAATACTGAATATAGTGTTGAAGGAAACTTGCACAGTATAACAACACTCAAAGTATCAAAATACTCACAAGAATACGCTCAATATATCGAGAGAGAAAGAGAGAGAAGATTTCAGTTTCTGGTGTGATTTTTAATTCTAACCTAAGCACCCTATTTATAGGAAAATGCTTAGAATACCAAAGTAGAAAATTTAATATATTATTAATATGTTATATATAAATTCCTACGTACACCAAGAATCTGAATTTCAGCAACTTAACACATGTTTAATGAGGCCCAAAAATGTAAAAAATATTTTTCTTAAAAAAAATAATTAAAACTTCTAAAAATCAATTATTTCGGAACTTCGGAACTTCAATAATTCATAATAAATAGCCCTTTTATCAGAAAAATTTGAACCTAATGTTCTTTACATAGGAAATTTCATTATCTATAACTTTGCAGAAGAAAGTTTTTCCAAATTCCAAATAGAAATTGACCGAGATCCACAAACGAGTGATTTTACAGGCTATAATCAAATTTCAGTCAAGAAATGGGGACCACCGACACACAAAATATGCGTTAAACATTTAATGCAACAAAAATATTCTTCCTCCTCGTATACTCATATATCCCATATTCATTACAAAAATATCATCATTATTATATTATAATAATATAATAAAATATTATTTTATCAGAAAAGATAAAATATCGATTTTTAACAATTGTCACTTTAAAAAAATTTCTCCATCTATATCCACATAAAATGAATATTTTTCTTATCATATAAATTAATAATTAATTATTGACAAATAATATTACAGAATCACAATACTGACAACCAGGCAGTTCCTAGGAAAGAGGGGGCTTTCTAATAAGGATTTTTTCTTACTGGCGCGCAAGTAGGTGACCAAACCTCTCCTTAGACAGAACTTTCTAGACATTGCCAATAATGTTATCTAATAAATTTATTCAGATAATATGAATTATTGCTCCGATAATGAAAAATACTGTGTAGTGACAATTATTGAAACAACAATAATATAAAATATCAACGCAGCAATTATTGAATCAATAAAATAAAATACTGAATAGTAATTACTGTAACAATTATTGAGTAGTGTCTTCTTGCGTAAGAATCAATAATTGGTGCAATACCATGTTCTACTGTGCAACAACGCGTATTACTGTGTTTTAACCATCGGGTATTCCAACAGTTTTAACGGTAACAACTACGTCGTTATTTATAAACAACTTATACTTGTCATTTTCTTCATCCAATCGCTTTTCGTTATGGGGTCCACAAAGGACTGCGCCGTCGTACGAATATTCCCCGATAGGAAGAATATTCCACGACCAAACGAATATTCCCCGACAACAATGAATATTTTATAACCACTTGCTTATTTAAAATATTTGCGCATTTTACCCATAACTAACCTCATTAATCAATTCAACCTTACTATTTCAAAATAATAAATTGAGGAAATTAAATTTCATTTATAATAAGTTGGGGTCTTACAAGCTAGGTCTTGAATCTTTCCTGACTTCAATCCCATCTCAGCCATCTCCCCATGTTTGATCATTTCAGAAAATGGTTTACCGATGCCAGCTAAGACTCTCTCATAGAAAGGAGCTTCTTGTATGTCGATAAAGGTCATAATCATCTCTGATTCTATCATAGAAGGAATAACTTGAGCAGCAAGGCGCCTCCACCTTTGAGCATACTCTCTGAAAGACTCGTTGGACTTTTTCTTGACCTTGGTAATCTGGTACCGGTCAGGAGCCATCTGAGACTTACGTGAGGAAGGCGTGAGCTAGCTCTTCCCAGCTATGGATCTTTGAATTGTCTAATCTGGTATACCACGAACGGGCTTCTCCAGTCAGACTTTTCTGGAACAGCTGCATTCTGAGCTTCTCATCTTCTGCATAAGATCTGAGTTCTCCTATGAACACCTTCAAATGTGTGTAAGGATCTCCTAACCCATCATACTTTTCAAAGTCAAGAGTTTTAAATTTTTCTAGATAATGAACATCAGGGAATATACAAAGGTCAGCATATGACACACTCCCGTGTGCTCCAATTCCTTTGATAGCGCGAAGGGTCTCTTCCATTTGAAGAACTTTCTTTCTGATATCACTGGTGTCTAGATCTCTTGTGAGATGGGCGGCATCATGACTTTTGTTGGTTGTATCCAACTGTAGTTCAGGTATTATAATGGCTTTATCAGGACCTTGAGTTCCTCTTTGTGTAGAGGATTCAGCATGTACGAGTATTTTTGGACCCTGCGTAGATTGATGTAGTTCTTTAAGCAGAACAACCAAGTCTGTGATTTGCTTACTTAATCCGTCAAATTCTTCACGAGAAACTAGATTAGACTGTTCAGATGCAGACATGATTGGCTGTAGGCCTGCAGCCTTTTTGGACTTTGACCGGATAATAGGTCCGAATGCTTCCCTGCGACAAAACTGGCAGAGTTTAGTTTTTAGGGAACGTGTAAATATTAACATGCTATGTAGTGTGTCCGTTTTAGAAATTTTTGTCCTGTAAAACGGATGTTAGCTGTTCATAATACAAGATAACATGTTAATGTAAATATGTATATGCACATATTTCTTCATATTTCTCATTACATGGAGATGAATATGGAATGTAAATTACAAGTAATTGTTTTTACAAGTAATTTAAAATGAGAAATCATGAAGAGACTTTCCTCCGCATTTGGTTTATCAGAGGCTGACATATCTTAGGTTACTATCACGGCTTTTCGGCATGAAGGTTCCCAAATCATCGCAATTTACTCGACGGGAAGTTAATCCGGTCTTTCAACTGGAGCGAATTTTGGTGGTGCTTTTCTTGAGCCTCGCGGGAATTAGTCTTCCTACGAGTCCAGTAATCAAACACCGACATGATAGTCTCCTGGTGGTGGGACCACACAACATACATTCACATATAACGTGTCTCACCGTTTATGAAAATGATGACATGTGCGAAGCACTAATATCATAGGCAGATATAGTGTAAAGCATTAATCGCAGTAAAGATATGCATTCGTACACATTCATCATAAATGTAAATACAACATCCACACACAAGCATATAACAATTTTAAAAAGCTTGCAATAGCGGCTTAAGTCCTCTTACTGGAGTCCCCAGCGGAGTCGCCACCTGTCGACGTTGGGATTTTTATTTGTCCCTCTTCGTTACCGGTTCTTTTGTGTTCTCATTTTAGGTGAGATTTGTTTGAAAAAATAAGTGAAAAAGGTCCGACATGTATAATGTCGACGATTTGACTATAAGAGACGCCAGTTAGTTTTTTAACTGGTTGTACCAACACAACTGAGAAAAGGTTTGCACATTGACCCAGTGATGTGACACTGCTAAACGGGTCTGTGAAACCGAGATTCATTTAGGGTCCGGGGACTTGCTTATGCGGAGGGAAGGTGTTAGGCACCCCCCGACATCCGTGTTGTCACGGTGACCGCCAATTTTCAATAAACTGTCATATGAATGTGTGTGTGTGTGTGTGGGCCAATGTGCTGTTATTTGGAAGTAGTGCTATGCCTCGTTTCCACCTATATACATAGGGTTTGAATTTGTATAGAAATTCAGTTTTAAACAAGATATAACAGTGATGTTTTAAAAGAGGTTTTTCAAACCCTGTGCTTAATAATAATTGAGGCCTTTGATACCTCCATTTTATTCCGTATTCGGCTTGATTGATTTTATTTTACAGATGCGAGGCATCTGTAAGAAAATAATGTACAAAAGGTGCTGAATTCCTCGTGGGTATGAGAACCATCTGAGGAAATCCAAACATCACAGATAAATTTACAAGCTGCTTACAGCTGAAAAGGTCCATCACGGGAACCGAATCTAGATTCAGTAGACTGAATCTGTGATCACATGATTACTAGGCTCACATGATGTCGCAATTGATATAAACGCAGTAAGCAGGTATATATATAAAAGCTATAAATATATATATACAAACATGATCACCAACCACGAAGCAGCTCCATGGGGGATCAGAAATGTAAATTAAGCCGTAAAAGCGATAAACTTCCACGGAGGAAACTCCAGGCGGGACGAAATGTACAGAAAGCAGTAAAAATGGTCAACCACCACGAAGTAAACTCCAGGCGGGACGAAATATATATATATATATATAAAAGCGATAAACGCACTGGATATAAAATCCAGGCTCATCGAACAAAGTCTAACAACAGTTAATATATAAGTATATTTATATTAAAGCCGTAAACGCACCGGATATAAAATCCAGGCTCATCGAACAAAGTTCAACACATAGTTCATATATAGAAGTATATATATACGAAAGCAAATAAACACTCCGGATATAAAATCCAGGCTCATTGAATAACGTTCGACAACAGTTAATATATATATATATATATATATATATATATATATATATATATATATTAAAGCAGTAAACGCTCCAGACCGAAGTCTAGGCTCATCGAACAGAGTTCGATATGCAGTTCATATATTTAAATGTATATATATACAAAAGTAAGTAAACGCTCCAAACCTAAGTCTAGGCTCAATCGAGGCATGGCTCGATAATGTTAGTCCATATATATATATATATATATATATATATATATATATATATATATATATATATATATATGTATATACAAACTGAAATAAAACTACGGACCGAAGTCCGGGCAAACACACGAAACACAACTCTCAACGTAAAGAATAGTGTGTGCAAATGTGAAGAGAAAGGCTTTAAAATGTGTAAGAAGGCTTACTGTGGACTGCCAAAGAAGACTTCAATAACTTTAAAGTAGATAAACACTGGCTTCTGCCGGTACAGAAGTAGCTATATGTGAGCTCACAAGCGTTTAAAATGAGAAAGCACTCAGTTTGTGGTGTGTACATAGCAAATTGGACAGGGCTTCCTCGCCTTTTCTCTTTGCAAAATGGCCACCCCAAGCCATCTATTTAAAGAGGGTGGAGCCGTAGGTGTACCTGAGGCTTCCTGGGGTGCCCCAGGCATAGCTGGTCCAGCCGTCTCGAAGTACGTGCACGTAGACAACGTGATGTCCGCTCGAACTTTTAGAATTACAATCTGGGCATCTGACTGAGGTATATAGGACCTATTTCGGACCGCCGTTGTTGAGAGTTATGCAATGACATGTGATTATAGGTTACACAAAGTCATGAAGATGGGACGATGCCCTCCGATCTTCAGCTTCAAATTCTATCCGTTGTTCTGCATAATAGTCACTTCGGATTGGTTTTCCTTGGCTCTTGTGGGATATTGTTGTGTAGAAATGCATGTTTGAAATGTTGAGACGGCGTGATGTGGCGTTATGGTGGCAAGATGATGACTTTGCCCCTCACCGGGGTTATCTCCGATTTAGGCTGATAAAGCAGACGTTGCTCAGGGTTATCGCTGAGATTGGACTGCTGCAAATATTGAAGGTCCTCAGTGTCATCTCTGAGGTGTGCCTGTATTGTACTGAGTGCCTCGGTGTGAGCACCGAGGTTGAAGCTGATGGCATGCATTTGAAACAAGCATTTTCGGGGTTATCTCCGAAACTGCCACTGCCTTCCTTGGGGTTATCTCCAAGGTTAGAATCTGCTATTCCCAATGTTGGGACTAAGACGGAACATCTCTGGGTTATCTCCGGGATGAATCGGTGTTCTCTGATTTGTGTTTTGGTATTGGATCTGCATTCCTCGGGGTTATCTCTGAGGTTGGAATTGTTACTCCCGGTGTGTGTTCCGGGGTTGGCCTGTTACTCCCAGTGTGTGTTCTGGGGTTGAAACTGAACTTTCGGTAGTATCCAGACTGGATGTGAACTGTCTTCCAGGGTTATCTCTGAAAGACGAATTTGCCTTCCTGCGATGTCAGTAACAGGTGTGCACAAAATTTCGAGTGTCTACATTCCATACATTTCAACCAACAGTAATTTGCATGTGAACCAATAACAATTAATTGCTTATTTATCCGATTAATTGCCCGTTTGGTCAATAATAATAAAACCAACAAATCACAGAATTACCTCATTTGAGGGTACTTGGGTCATAGAAGAATTAAAGAAAACTAAATTAAACAAACATCTTTAATCAACACGAACTTATTCATCATTAATATTATAACTCACAATATTTAACAACCAAATCATTCCCAAGAAAGAGGGGGCTTTTTGATAAGGATTTCTCCCTATTAGCGTGCAATTAGGTGACCAAACCCCATGACTCGACAGAACTTTCTAGACATCGTCAATAATGCAAATAATAATATGAATAACTTTTTTGTCTCAATTATTGATTTAATAATATAAAATATTTTGCAGATGATACTGTGACAATAATTGAATCAATAATATGAGAGATACTATGCAGCAATTACTGTGGAAATAATTGAATAAAACTGAGTGACTTCTCACGTAAGCATCAATAATCAAAGATACTGTACAATACCGTGTGCTACTATGCAACCACGCGTATTATTATACTTCTACCACTGGGTATTTCGACAGTTTAACGGTAAAACTTTCGTCTTTATTTTTATAAAAAGATATTTCTGTCGTTTTCTAACTCCGACTATACTTCCGTTGTGTCCACCAATCATTTTAAGGATTCCAATTCAGGGTTCATGCTATATTTTCATGTTTTAAACACATTTAGCGAATTCAATCGTCACGACTTCGTTTCTTAACTAATTGACATGATTCAAACTATGTCGTTTTCGTTTCTTCACATACTAACACAATCCAATATCAATTTAAAGATTATAACACATATTAGATATAAAATTTCGTACTTTCTTAAGCTATATCATATGTATACACACTAATATTTACTTTTCTTCTTCAAACCCATTTTCCATGAATTTGATACTTTAAAACCATTTGAAGACAACATATAACAGATTATGAACCTTCTACAACATAATTATCAAATTTTCACAATCCCATATTAGAAATTTAGAACATAAACTTAGGTTTTTATACCTTCAATGCTTGATTTCTTTGCAAGATGGTCACAAGCTTTAGCAATCCTTCTCCCTCTTCTAGATAATCTCAGAGAATTCTCTCAAGCTCTCACTCTCTATTTTTTTCTCTCTTCTTACTCATCTCTTTCTCTATACTCACGTACTCTTCAGTTATCAAAACCTAAAGACGTCAGTTAAAAAAATCCAAAGGCCACAAGACCTTGTTTGGCTAAACACATAATTCCCATACTAGTTTATTTTTATAATATTTATACTATATAGTAACTTTTGTCACACTTATAACCAATTTACATAACTTACAATAACAATTATAATTTTTATTATAATAATACTTTTGATTAATAAATTATTATACATCTAATTTAATTATTAAATTAGACTAGAACATCACTTATTTAATTTATTTATTTATTATTATTTTTTTAATAAATAAATTATTTAAAATATTTATTTAACTCAATAAATATTTAAAATTAATTATAAAATTCATTTAATTTCTTCAATAGTTAACTTAACTATTAAACCTCACTTCCCCAATATATGAATATATATTTCTCTTCACACCAGATCACATATTTCAAAATATATAGCATGTATATATACATACTCAAACTCAAAACATCTCATAATAAGAATCTAAATTATTAAATTCTTATTTTAATAATTTATAAAAATTCGGGTTGTCACATGAACTGAATCTTTCAGAGTTATCTCCGGGGTATGAAAATTGATCTCTCCGGGTTATCTCCGGGGTTAGAACTTGATCTCCCGGGGTTATCTCTGGGACTGGAAACTGAATCTCCCGGGGTTGGAAACTGGATCTCCCAGTGTTATCTACGGGACTAGAAATTGGATATCCCGGTGTTATCTCCGGGGTTGGAAACTGATCTCCTGGGGTTATCTCTGGGGTTGGAACTTGATATCCCGAGGTTATCTCCGGGACTGGAAATTGGATCTCTTGGGGTTATCTCCCGGACTAGAAACTAAATCTCTCAAGGTTATCTCTGGGGCTGGAAACTGATCTCTCGGGGTTATCTCCAGGATTGGAAACTGATCTAACTTCTAGGGTTGACGAAGATGAAAGACAATTCTGCCCTCTTACACGGTTAGTAATAGGAATGTAAAATTTTAAGTGTCTACAGATGCCCCTCTTTATCACGTGCATGCAATCCAATGGCATGTACATGATAAAGACTACTAGACACTTGAAATATGACAAGATTAAGATGATGCAATACAATAGATCATGATGTGATGTTATGCTGAATGTTGTTGTTGGAATGATTTCCAACAAGATATAATAACTGCCTACTCCCGCTGCTTCTATTGGGGGGATGGAGTTGTCAATGAGGGCTCCACTGAACCGCTTTGATGTATACTCGAACGGTAGTCTACAAAGCTTTAATCACCAGATCTCTCGATGCTACGCGGGTTATCGCTAGCGGCTTGCAATGTCCAACAGTACTATTTGAGCCTGATTCGACGACAAGTAGCAGAGATGTTTTCAAGATCCCTGATGTGGAGGTTTTTCAATGGTTGAGACCATCGGATTTTGACATTGGGGTTGTCACCAATGTCTTTGTACTTTTGGATGAGCTTTCCACTGAAGATGTTCTTCTCTTTTGCGAGCGACTCTCAGGGATTTTTTATGTTTTATTCTGATGATAGCTTAGCTTGGTTGCCACCATTGGATGTTTTTTGCCATTACGCTGGCATTATCACCATCACTCTGACTTTCTACTAGGTCGATGCCGATAGTTCCTCTGGGGATAACGTTTTGATTGCTTACTTTCACAGCATCTTCACAATACTCACTCGAACGACAGTGTTGTGGAGGTTGAACATCAACGACTTTCCTCAGTGCCTACTCTGAATAGTAGTTTAAAATGGTCTGGAAATCACCAAGCCTTTGCAGTATCTCGGATGAGGATCTGCATAGCAGATTACATCATCGATCCTCCCCGGTGAAGATGGTTTTCAATGGTTTGCATCATCAGACTCCTCTGGCGCTTCGCTGGAGTTATTGCCAACAACCTGCAACATCAGATACACTGATCTTTGTTAAAGTAGCTTTCAATGGCTTACATCACCGGACCATTTTCGATGCTATGGTGGAGTTATCGCCAACTATTTGCAGTGTCAGGGATGTCTAAAATCTCCGCTGGGGATATCTTTCTGATGAGTTATACCTCTGACAAGTTTGGATGCTTTGATGGCAAACAAAACCCCCCAGTTGATGGCATTGGACCTTCACGATGCTTTGACAAGGGTCGCTTTTAATAACTTTCTATCATCGGCTTTCTGAACCCTGTATCCGGGCGAATACTAATGTTTTATAGGTAGACCCGCAGTTTGGCCTTTTAATTCAGGATTCCAGGCCCTTTCCGCTCAATCGCGTAGCACCTTTTTCCCTGTTTTGACTTTTTAGTTTCTAGGACCTCCATTGCAACTCAAATTTGATTGAGCCGGAGGGGGTGGGGACCACCTTGGGTAGCCGCAGGTAGACCCGCGACTACTGCGGGTTGACCCGCGACCACCCATGGGTTATATACTCTCTCCAATGATGTATTTAATTTTGATGGTTTTTTATGCATATAATATGTTCACGACTTTGAGTTGGTGTGCTACTGAATGGCCACCTAGTCATGCCTTTGTGCATGTTGACATTTCATTTTATAAAAGAGACTGGCAAAATTTTTTCACGAGTCTGGGCATTTAATGAACATGCAATTTTAACTATAATATAGATGTATGTTAAAGCAATGCATGTATGCATGAAGCTATGAGTTGAATTTAATGAGCTTCAATTTAGCATTTACCTCACCTTTTCTGAGGTGATTTGGAGACTTTTGTCCAGATTATAGATCCAGACTAGCCGATCAACTCCCGTAGGGCCTATTCAGGTGTGAGGAAGAGATCTTCAGATGTTCCTCGGCCTCGCCTAGCCCGATAACCTCTCCGGTTGACTGAGTCAGTTATTCGCCCTATTCGAATTGAGAGACCGGATGTTGTGGACGAGGAGGAGGACGTACCAATTGTGGATCCTGCTTCTTCTTCTTCCTTTCCCTTGATAAGTAGGTTTTAGACCTACTTATTGGCTATCAAATTGCTAGAATTATGCTTAAACTTAAGTAATTTTAATATTGTTTGATTACTTTTTATGTTTATTTTTTAGGTTGCATCAAGGAAACTCCAAAGGCATGGCAATGGCATGGAAATGGCGTGACATGGCGAGCTTGTGCTAGAATGAAGAATGTAACTGAGCTAATTCATGTGAATATGGCATCTAGAAGTTAAGTTAAGAATGAAGAAGCAAGTGAAGAAAGAAGAAGAAGGACGCAATATCAAGGTAACAACAAGACAATAGCAGCTGTAACGTCCCCAAAATAGGTCAATTCCATCCAACCCATTTTGAGTCGCCAAAAACATGGTACAGATAACAACTACAACTTTATTACAACAATTGTCGTGCAAAATACAACAACACATATGCTGTGAGTTTGGATACAAATATATACCAACTGTGACTCATGTCCCAACCTTGGATAGCACTTCACAATGACACCTTACATAAAGGTATAGTCAAAAACTGTTTTAGAAACTAGAATCTTTGGGAAGTGCTCAAGGAAACCTTTGTACATGGGAGACCATGCTTCTGGGTTGTGATAGATATCATATGGCCACAGAATTATCCTTGGTTGACCCAATATACCCCAAAGAAAAACGAGAAGATTACTATCATATTCTTCCAAATGGTGAGTCTTCTCTTGACTTATCATTATCTCCACTGTCTCTAATTGAGAATTATACTTCAAACAAACACCAAGATTATATAGGTAGTGCTCGTAAATATACTCAGCAAGTGGATGAGCACAACCCTGTCTTATGATGACACGAGGTTGTATGTCATTAGACATCTGGTATAATAGTGGCAAAACACCCTTCCAACGTTGGGTTCGCTTCGCCCAAAATGATTCACCAAATATAACTACTAAATAAACTTTTCTATACTGCTTCGGGAGAACCTCCACAGCTAGAGACCACCGTTCTATTTTTCTGTTACCCTCGCTCGACCCAGCTACACTCTTATTACCTGAAAGGAATTGTGAAGCAAAAGGGTGAGCACAACTAGCTCAGTAAAGAATATCATGACTAAAGATAAATTATCAATAGTCTTCAACAGTAATAAATCAGAGATTTAGAACATATGGTAGACGATAAAACTTTTCAACCATAGTTGCAGCGGAACGAGCAATCCATTAGAAGAGTCACATAGACCATAAAGTCTATTATCTTCTCCATGTTAAAAGTCCACCAACAATGTTTTATCCCTATAACATCAATCAACAGTTCCTGTCCACAATCATATAAATAACTCATAATCATAATTGTAGTTCTAAATTTCTCTTCGCATTCAGGACGAAGATAATTTTCATCACCTGTCTTTACCTGAAACATCAAAGATCATGATTATACCAAATCACAGTTCATGTTCATAATCATACTAATAAATTCATCTTTGCACCACGGGCTAAAGATATTCATCAACAGTTCATCTTTACACTACATGCCAAAGATATTCAACAACAAGTCATCTTTGCACTACGGGCCAAAGATATTCATCAACAACTCATCTTTGCACTACAGGCCAAAGATATTCTTCAATAGTTCATATTTGCACTACAGGCCAAATATATTATTATCTCAAAGAAATATATAATCATTTCAGAATTTATATAACCAATAATTATAACCATGTTGATCATTTCACCTTTGCACTTAAGCTAAAGATATTCAATTATAAATTCAATGGTCATGATCATACCAGTCACAATTCAACTTTTCACTACTGGACAAAGAGAACCCTAGTCATGATCATACCAATAATCTACCCATGTTTACACTCAAGTCAAAGAGAAATATCATCATTAGGGTTATAAAAATGTTATATATGATAAAAAAAATAATATGATCAACATATAGTTTTAATCTCAAGAGTAATATTCATAAATCAACTATAATTTGGTTAGAAAAAGAAACCAATTTTGTCATGAATAGTAACTCGTGAATAGTAACTCATGAATAGTAACTCATGAATAGTAACTCCTGAATAGTAACTCGTGAATAGTAACTCGTGAATAGTAACTCATGAATAATAACTCGTGAATAGTAACTCATAAATAGTAACTCATGAATAGTAACTCATGAATAGTAACTCGTGAATAGTAACTCATGAATAGTAACCCCGACATGAAAAGTTCTAAATTTGATAAAAAAGTTTAGATCAATACTTCGGCATAATGATATTGAAGAAAATAATATCATTTAAGAAGAAATAACATCCCTTACTATCCCTTACAATCCCCTACCTCAAAAGAGCAGTACTTCTGACTGGAATAACGCTGAACGAACTTGCACCGTATATCAACACTCAAGATATCAAAAAAAACTCACAAGAATACACTCGATATATAGAGAGAGAAATAGAGAGAAAACTTCAGTTTCTGGTGTGATTTTCAATTCTAACCTAAGCACCCTATTTATAGGAAAATACTTAGAACACCAAAGCAGAAAATTGAATATAATAATAATATAATTACAAAATATTCAAGCCCACCTCTATATACTTGAATTCAGCCATAAACACATGCTAACCTTCTAGAAAAAGTAAGAAAAAACGTTTTTCTTAATAAAAATAATTAAAACTTCCAAAAATCAATAATTTCGGAACTTCAGAACTTCAATAATTCATAATAAATAGCCCTTTTATCAAAAAATTCGAATCTCGCAAGTTTTTATAGGAAATTCAATTCTCTACAACTTTGCAGAAGAAAGTTTTTCCAAATTCCAAACAGAAATTGACCGAAATCCGTAAACGGGCGATTTTACAGTCAATAATAAATTTTCGGTCAAGAATTGTGTCCACCAACACACAAAACATGTGTTAATCATTTAATGCCACAAAAATACTCTTCCTCCTCATATACTCATATATTCCACATTCATTGTAAAAATATCACCATCAATATATTATTAAAATAATATATTTAAATGAATTATTTTATCAGAAAAAAGATAAAATATTAATTTTCAACAATTGTCACATTAAAAATTTCTCCATCTATATCCACATAAAATCAATATTTCTCTCATCATATAAATCAATAATTAATTATACACAAATAATATTACAGAATCACAGTACTGGCAACCAGGCCGTTCCCAGGAAAGAGGGGGCTTTCCAAAAAGGATCTCTTCCTTACTGGCGCGCAATTAGATGACCAAACCTCTCCTTAGATAGAACTTTCTAGACATTACCAATAATGTTATCTAATAATATTATTCAGATAATATGAATTATTGCTCCGATAATAGAAAATACTGTGTAGTGACAATTATTAAAACAACAGTAATATAAAATATCAACGCAGCAATTATTGAATCAATAAAATAAAATACTGAACAGTAATTACTGTAACAATTATTGAGTAATGCCTTCTTACGTAAAAATTAATAATTGGTGCAATACCGTGTGCTACTGTGCAACAACGCGTATTACTGTGTTTTAACCACCGAGTATTCTAACAGTGTTAACGGTAACAACTACGCCGTTATTTATAAACAACTTACTCTTGTCGTTTTCTTCATCCAATCGCTTTCCATTATGGGGCCCACAAAAGACTGCGCCGTCGTACGAATATTCTCCGACAGTAAGAATATTCCACGACCAAGCGAATATTCTCCGACAACAATGAATATTTTATAACCACTTGTGTAATTCGAAAAAAATTTATATATCACCCTTAACTTTAACATTTATCAATTTAACCATTTACTAAATAATAATTATAAGAAAAATTGAATACTTTTATTTCATAAAATTCAGGGTCTTACAGCAGCAGCAATGCAGAAGGAAGCAGTCGCGCAGCCACGCCATCATTCAAGCCAAGGCCGGCGTGCCCGTGCCAAGAACATTCCAGAAGTTCAGCCCGGCGCACCTGCGCCCCAATCCTTCTATATGCCCGCGTGGCCGCACCAGTTAAACTTAAAGAAAAAAAATTAACTTTTCAATTTTAATCTGTTGAAGCGTATTTTCCATATAATGGTGTATTTGCTTGTTACGAGACATTATTATTAACAGTTATATTTTCCTTTTGAGGGTTTTCATGGAGCCAAAGAGATTCCATAGCTACTACTACTATTTTGCTTCTCTCTTTAGATCTATTAGCTTGTGAATATTGGTATTTCACTTTGGATCGATTGTGGTTATGAACTGAGTTGGAAGCTGACTTGGAGCAAGAGTTTGAACAGATTTGCATTCTCTCTTCTATTTAATCTCTTTGTTTTCATTGAATTTTCTCATGCTTAGTTTATATCTCATAATGGTTGTTGATTTAGAGAAGAACTAACCACCACTATGGGATTCTAATGAATCTTATCATGTAGTTTAGTTTTATATGCCTTGTTGTGATGCTTGAATGATTATAGTTGGATTGCTTAACTTGGTTGTGATAATTTGATTAGATGCTTGATCATCATCTACCTTGATAACTTATATGGAATTGAAAAAGGAAGTATAAGTTCAGATCTGACCTTGTTAGCATGTGTTCATGAAATTTACATATGATAGATTTTGTGATTCGTAATCCGGATAGGCATATACCGGCTTGCCATGTGTAGTCGTTGAGAGAGCTTGTGCTTAAATTGATATTACTTGTAATTCACATAGACATATAGTGGGTTAGGTAATATTGTTGTTCAAATGAATTCTATCTCTTTTGTGGATTTTATGTGATATGGACATGGTGTATTGAAAAATAGTCATGTTTCACTTCTGTGCTCTCGACTAGTAGTGCATAATAATTAATTAAGTTAAATAAGAGGAGTATAATCTGAATGAAGCAATATATGAAATTAGGGTCCCATATCTTTCCAATTTAAATCTCTTCGTTTGTTAATCAGTTATTTTGTGTTAGTAATTATTTCAGTTTTAATTTGCCTGTTATTCGATCGTTTAAGCAGCCAGAAATAGCTATAAAGTCGTTGAATGATAGATTAGAAATAATTACCTTTCTCCATGGGAACGATACTTAACTTAGTCTATATTACTTGGTGAACGTGTATACTTGCACGAGTGTGATTATTTTGTTAAACCCGAAACAAGCCAACAAGTTTTTGCCACACAGGTAGCTTCTGTTGGGTGTAAATTCTAAATATGCACATCACGTATACCGCAAGTATACGTGATCAACAACTAATATATTGATAAGTAGAGTATCCTTCCCACAAATACAAGTATTAATTTTAATCTAACAATTACCAGCTTTGTATTATTTCAATTTTATTAAACTAATCGAATTAATAATTGAAAATAATGAGAAATTAATAAACTAAAAACCAAAACAAATCAACACAACTAATTATCACAAATTCTAATAAGATAATGGAGAATTAAGCCTACAATTTCACTTTAAGCTGCACTCAGATTATCACACTTCTTTTCAATCCAATTAAATATCCCAGTTCATTAACCAATAACACTAAAGTAGAATTAGCCATCTCTCAATGCACTAAATACCATATCAACTTAAGTCCACAATTGATATAATTAAGTCAAACACCCTAATTAACTAATTCACTATATCTCTATGTGAATTAAAATAAAAAAAGGTTTAAATCTCAAGTTCTTACATGATTACATGCGATGTTAGGTATATCTCTATCCTAAACATATATCAAGAATTCCATCAAAATGCAGAAATCATGAAAACATGCTATTATGGCTAGGTTTAGATTCATATCGCATCTCTCGAACCCATAAAATTCACATAGAATTGGTGATCAAGCAATTCATAAGTTATGCAGAAATCATAATAGATGAACTAAAAATATAGCTTTATTAAACTGAATTTAAAGTATGATAATCATTGTTCCACTTTAAAGATCCATTACAAGCTTAATAAGAAATTTAGTTCATATCTAATGAATTAAAAACCAAGTAGATTAAAGAATACATCATCCCAATTTACAGAAACTGAAATAAAGAATACGAATAGTATAAAACCAGCCTTATTTTCTCTCAACTCTAAAATCTTCGTGATCTTACTTCCTTACTCTGCTCCTCCACAATCTTATCTGAAATTAGGGTTCAAAAGTTGCAATTGATTAGTGTCTAATTGAATTATGTATTCCTTTACATAAGTCACTGTAATAGCTGATAAAAATGTGCCAATTCCAGTCCCAATCAAAACCAATTACATTCTGTCCACGCCACTGTAGTGATTGAATTGCATCAGAACACCTCCTTTCGGTCCGCGCACCCCCGCCTCGGCAGGTGTTTAAGCCTTGGGAATGCCCGCCCTGGCGGGGTGCTGATTTTCTTGACACGTACACCCCCGCCCTGGCGGGGTAATTCTTTTGTAAACTGCCCGCCCCGGTGGGGTCCTACACTACAGACTGTTGATTTCATTGCTTTTCCTGCGCATTACTACCATATTGCCACCACCATGCCAAAGCTAACATGTAATGCAACCTACAAACAAAACAAACATAAACACGTAAAACTGTACAAAAATAACTGGATTAAACATTGTTTAAGTCCAAATAAGAACTCGATTCGTAGGTATAAAATCCATTCATCAAACTCACCCAAACTTAAATCGTGCTAGTCCATGAGCACAAGAATATGCAATGCAATGCAGCTAACTATATGCCTACGAATCCAGCAATTAAGACAGAACAAAATCTATTCACACGGCTTCAGAGAAATCACAATAGACATGATAGTACATCATACCAAGACAAATCAATAACTTCTCAATCAATCACCAAATCTTAACCTGTTATAACTGATATAGTGCGTGTGTGCTCAACAACCATGCTAACTGATGTAAAGTTAAATAAAACACATAATAGACTTCTTTAAAGGAATCATACAACGTAAAGTCAAGAAATTCAAAAGTAAGCAAGATCTAGCTAAAATCAAACAGTTACTAATTTCAAAGGTCAAAATGGGATACTTACGCTTTATTTATTCACATACGGGGGCTTTTCAATCTTTGTCCCATTTTTCACTTTTTATTTTTCTCATGGCTGTGCAATGCCTAATTCTCCTAGGCTTTTCAGTGCTACCCCTTTGCGAGCTTTCAACCAACGACTCCCAAACTGTCAGGCTTTAGGGCGCTAGGTATAGAGACATCCCCTCGGGCGTACTTACTCAAGTAATAAAGACCACAAAACTAGACTAGCCACAGTGTTTATTCATATATTTTTTATTCTCCTCTTTTTTTTATATAGCTTATTTATCCCAAATTTTCCCCTAAACTTAGGTTCTTGCCTAATCTTAGTCATCTCTGCCTATTCATGACTTTCTTTCATTCAAACTAGCATTATCCTTAAGAGTTCCATTTGTTAGGTTTGTAATATTCATGAACTCAATCTAATTGCACAAAGTAAGCGGAAACGTGGTAAAATAGAGTTTTAAAATTTTACAAACCATATACCCGGATCATCCTTTATGCAAAATTATTAATTAAACGAAAAGATAAAGAATAAGAATCATACCCTTGAAGATTCGAGCTTCCTCAGGTACAAGTTCATCTCCAAATCCTTTTCGCGCTCAACTTGAATCCACCGGGTTTGATTCCTTCCTTTGATCAACGTTAGCCACCCAAGTGTTTGGCCACTAGAAGTGATCCACCAAGAAAGAAGAAAGATTCAAGAAGATGTGTATTTGGCAAAATTCTAGTTTTTCTATCTCTCATAGAAAATGGTGTACTCTCCCAACTATTGGAATTACGTATTCACGTATTTTGTGAAAGTGTTAACCACCACCCATAATAAGACACCTCTTATTTATAGATGTGGGCAACCCTCCTTAACAATTAAGGAATTGAGTTTTATTTTAATTAATTAAGCTCCTTTAATTAATTATGCTCCCAATCTTATTAGGAATAATTAATTAAAATCTTTTAATTAATTAGCCTCCTAATCTTATTAGGATTTATGAGAGTACTTTTATTAATTAATTCCTAAACTCCTTTAGGAATTAAATAATAATAATAGTAATAATAATAATAAGACTCCTCGTATTAATTTATATTTAATATTTTTAAAATATTAAATAATAAATATTAAGCTATTTAATTTATTCTATCACCATAGATTAAATTAAATATACTTAACTTATTATTACGATTATGCCATTTGCTTCTTAAATAATTATTCTTCCTTTTATGGTGTGACCCTTTAGGCTCTCCATATTAAACCGATTGTGAATAAATCAATTAGAACAATTTTAATCTTATTTAAATAAATAAATTAAATAATTAATTTATTTAAATAAATAAATAATATTTATTCTACAATAGGGATAGCCCTCCCTGGTGATTAACGACTTTCAGTTAATATATATTTCAACATTAATCATAAAAGAACCTTTGAGTAAATAGTTACCGTACAATTCAATCCTTCCACCATACAATGTCCCAATTAAATATAAGACATGGAATTACTGTCAAGTCTTAGTTTATTTAATTATATGTATTTCGAATCTTAAATGCACAACACCAAATAATGCAAATTAGAAACTCCTTTTTAATTTCATTCTGCCTTGGCCAAGGACTACTGGGTTGTCATTTATCGAATCACATAGGACATATCGAATCACATAGGACATTTATTTTCTTTTACTAGAAGAAGTATATTCTTTATTGATCATACATTATCTCCATGTACAACTTATTATACCCAATCATACCCTTTAATATACCCTAAGGGTCTTAAGGAATAAGTTAAAATATAATTCATCATACACAAGATACTATGATGATCTCAAGTCCAAGGATCACTTGTACTACTATCACTATAGGAATTCCTATTGACAGACAAGTAAAACTCCATTAGGTATTCCTTAACGAGCCACGTTCAGTGAACTTATTATCTAATAAGCACTTACATACTTGCTTTAGTGTCTCCACACAAATGATCATGAGATCAATCATTCATTCAATGATCAAGCAACGTATGTACCAATCTATCTGGATTCACTAATCCCTAATTTAGTAATCAAACGATTGAGAGCTATTTTAGTTTTAAGTTTTCTAAGATTTTAGATCTCATTAGAGTGATCATAATCATTATTCTAAAAGTATTGCTTAAAACTATGGGTTTATCACATATTATAAAGCAGCATCATGTAGATAAGTAAAAGCCTTTAATAAATTAATACTTTTTATTAATAAATGAATAAGATTGTTACAAAGTATATGTTTTATCATCAAACATGATTGACTTGTGTGTATACTACTTTCAATCTCTCACTTGCACTAAAGCCAATCGCCATGGTATCTCATACCCTTCTTCTCTAAGTGATGATTATCATGCTATTAGATAAGCTTTAGTTAATGAATATGTAATGTTGTTCTTGAGAGTCCACTAACTCTATAGTGATTTCCCATCTTTCAATGGTTCTTATAATCAAATGAAAGTGCCACAACACATGTTTAGATCCAAGATGAGATTTAAGAACTATTCCTAGTTCTGTAATGAACTTTTCATCCAAACAATCAACTTGCATCTTCATTTATAGCTATATACTTTGTCTTTACCACTAAACCAGTAACTCTTTGCTGTTTCAAACCTTTCTAATTTACTGCACCACTGTTCAAGGTAACGCTTTACCTTAAAGTGGATTTTCTGTCGTCTTGGTCTATCTGAAAAACTTGAGTCTGTTAAGCCCTCTAATTTTAATTTATACCCACCATAAATATAATCACATCCTTAGTGTCGGTTAAGTACTTTAAGATATTTTTCACTGTCTTATAGTGATCTTCTACAGAATATGACCGATCATCATCAGATCTCGTATATTTTATTGTATACATGATTGTCACTCATGCGATCTCTCTTTTAGGAGTCTATGTGGATTATTAAGAAAGATACACTCCATGGCTTATCAACATGAGACATCTCTTGGAGTTTGTCATACTAAACGACTTTAGCATCAAATGAATATACATTCCTTGGGTTAAGTCGAGCATCCTTTTAAATCTATATATATATATATATATATATATATATATATATATATTCCCAATTATGATACTTTTCCTAAATCATTCATGGAGGAATGTTTAGACAACTTTATCTTTACTGATTGTAGCATTGGTATGTCATTCCTTATCCGTAGTATATCAACATATAATACTAGAAATGTCACGACGCTCCCACTCCCCCTTTTGTACACACTAGGTTCATTCTTATTTGTCATAAAATCAAACTCTTTTGATTTGTTTCATCAAAACGAATGTTTCACTTTTGAGAAGCTTGCTTCAATCCATTTCTCTGAGTTTCTATAACTCTTACCTCATCGTATGTAACTGGATCATCATCTTTTATGATGCGTACCTCATCATCATCATCATCTATGATGAATCAATACCTCCTAGGTATCTTCGATACTATTCCAGATTTACGATTCGGTTATGGTACAATAGGTCTATCTATAAGTTCATCTTATTTGACATATAGTGTTTTGTGGTTCTTGAACTCTTCAAGATCTATTATCCTCCCACTAGCCCCTTGAATGATAAACACATTTATCTTAGAAGGTAGCGTGTTTTGTAATAAACACATTTTTCTAAGTAGGATTATAGAACATATACCCTTAACATACTTTAGGATGTCCCACAAATCTGTACTTGTCAAATTTTATCCCAAGCTTATCCTTTGAAACCTTTTTCACATAAGCTGGACAACCCCTTATCTTAACATACTTAAGATTAGGAATCCTCCATGTCCATAACTTTTATAGAGTCTTGCGGCCGGATTTTGAGGTTACCTTTTCGTAGATATGCAGCCATTTCTAGGGTATGACCCCAGAAGAATACTAGAATGTCGGTAAAATCATTATGGATCGTACCATATCCAACAAGGTACTATTTTTTCTTTCAGATACATCAATCAATTATTGCGTATCAGGAGGCGTCCATTATGAGAAAACCATTTGAGATGATCTAGAAACTTATTGCACAAGTATTTATTCCATGATCTAATCAAAGAATCTTAATACTTTGCTAATTTGTTTCACTTTTGAATTCTTTGAACCTTTCAAATAATTCACACTTGTATTTCAGCAAATATACGCATTCAACTCTTTAAATGATTATCTCCTTTTCTTATACTAGTTTGTTCAATTTATAAAATAATTTTTCATGTAAGTCAAGTATACAAAATTCATTAAGTAATATTCTAGTTCTATACAAAATATTATTATTATAAATAGAACAACAACTGTTCTTAAATATAATACCAAAGATTTTATTGTCCAATAATAAAATGGAAATAATGTTTCTAACAAGAACTGGAATACAATAACAACTTATTGATTTAATAGACTTGGTCGTAGGCTATGCTAAACTATAAATTCCTATGACTGATGCAGTAACCTTTGCTTCATTTCCACACATAGGAATACTTGTCTCTTGTTTAGCTTTCTACTTCTGTTTGGTCCCTTCATAAATCAATATTTATGATAACTAAAGTCGGTATCCAATACCCAAGTAGAACCTTGACTTAAAGAAAAATTTATTTTTAAATCATGAACAAAATTATATTTGTAATTGACACTTCACTAAGCTTCTTTTAGTTAGCAACTACAAGATATTTCTCGTAGTTTCTTTTCCAGTGTCCAGGCTTATTGTAGTGGAAGCAAACTCCTTTGCTATCCGTATCAGTTTTGTTCTTATTATCCTTTGTTTTTGCATTTCTATTTACCTTATTTGAATCATTCTTTTTTTTAGAAGATCCTTTGGCCCTACTAGTAAGACTTGGTCTTTCTTGGTTGGAAAGTGACTCTCAACATTTTTCAACATGTTAAGCAAATCAGCGAAGCTGATATCTACCTTGTTCATATGAAAAATTTACAACAATTATGAGAAGGAGTCCGGGAGTAACTTCAAGATCAAATCTTGGCTCAACTCTCCATCCATGACAAAACCTATTTTCCTAATTGTTCAATCAAATTGGTCATGTTAAGTACTTTTGTATGTACTGTAGTGTCATCGGTCATTTTAGATCGGAAGAGCTCCTTAGATATCTGATATCTATCAGTCCTACTTTCCTCACCATCAACTACTTGATGTAAAGGAATATAGTAGGAACATCCATAGTTTCATGTTGACATTGAAGCTCGTTACTCATGGATGCGAGCATGATGCATTGAACCAACTGTGCATCATCTTGCCACTTTCTAAAAGTAGCAATCTCTTCCTCAGAGGCATTGTCTGCAACCATTGCATGGTTTGGCGTATTAAGGACATAAGATAGCTTTTCAGCCGTGAGAACTATTCTCAATTTCCTAACAAATTCGTTTAATTCGGTCCGGTTAATTTAGTTTCTAATATGCTACGCAGTGATAGTAATTTTAGACATTGTAAAATTCTGTAAATAAATTTGTAATTTAACAACATTATATCATATATTCTTTTATTAATTACCAAAATAATTTAGGTCTTATTTTAAATTGGTATCTCCCACTATTTTCATCAAACTATAGTACCCTCACTTATATAGTTCGGCAAAATCTAATTAAAGATTTGCTAGTGAGAATAAGGATTCCATTTCAAATGTATATAGCATTGTGGTGACACAACAAACTATATATAAATAAATAGGTAGACAACTCTTATCAATTACATCAACTATGCAACTCCTTGTATTTTGCCTCATAGATTATTTTGATCAAGTGGTGGCATATCCGAATCAAAATTATGTAAGTTAAGTCCAACCTAGCACTCCATATATTCAAAAAAGAAAAATATTATCCTTGTGGTGACACAACAAAATAACATTGTTAAATTTTCTTTATAAGCATCAAATGTGATAAAATTAACATCTCAAAGAATTAAGATAAGCCTTGTGGTGACACAACAAACTTATAATAATTAATTGATACTCTATTATTTTTATCATGCTAGAAGGCGACGTTCGATATTCCAAATATCTTGTTTAGCGCGCATGCACACACACACACACACACACACACACACACACACACACACACACACACACATATATATATATATATATATATTGTATAAGCATGCACATATAGAGTACTATATTCTACCCGGATTAATTATGGACATTATTCTAGTTTAGTTCACTAGAGCCACCAAGTTAACCAAAAAGGTCAAACCCTAGGGGTGCAAGAATTAATTTAAATATAACTTACATTTAAACACGTGCTCCATTACAAACGGGTCTTCAAACGCTCCTTGCTCTTTGATCTCTAATTCTTCAAAATTAATTCTAACTATTCCTATTACAAAACTATTTTAAAATAAATAGAAACCTTGATCAACAGTCAAGGGGAAGTACATAAGAGGAAGATAGAAATTATATTAAGAAAATTTAGAGAAGACGAGGTATGCAGACCCCATTTAATAAAACCCATACACTCATGCATCCAACTAAAATAAAAGCCAATCACATTGGTCAATAGTCCATAATTAATCATATTTATTATCATACACATCACAATATACATCAATAAATAACATCATTTCATGAATAATAAACATTCAATATATATATATATATATATATATATATATATATTGATATCATTTAATGAGCAAATTTAGTTAGCATAAAATCTAATTTTGAATCAAAATAAACTCCTTTATTTTAATCCAAATTTAAATCAAAATAAACCTCATTTATTTTAATTTGTCCAATTTTGAATAAAATAAACTATTTTATTTTAATAAAATTCTTTAATCAAAATAAACTCATTTATTTTAATTAATTTTGGAATCCAATTCCAAGTAAAAAAACTCTTTTATTAAAGGAAACACGGATTCTCTTTCCTATTCACAAATAAACTCTTTTATTTTGAATAATATGAAATCTTATTCCATATCTAAATAAACACTTTTATTAACGAAATACGGATTCTATTTCCTATTCACAAATAAAGTCCTTTATTTTGAATAATATGAAATCTTATTTCATATCTAAATAAACTTCTTTATTTAAGAAAATATGGAATCTTTTTTCAACTCGAATTACTTATCATGGAATCCAATTCTAACTCTAATTAGTTAACATGAAATCTAATTTTAAAATTAAAATAATTTTTTTTATTTTAAGATTAAAATAAACTTTATAATTTAAGATTAAAATAAATATTTTATTTTAATTATAAAATAATTAAGAATATTATATATATATATATATATATATATATATATATATATATATATATATATGATTAGTAATCATGCTTCAGGAAAATTATACTAACCACGTTAACTATAATATATATATATAAGTATAAGTCACATGAATCAGATAAGTTACCCACGCGAATCACGGAAAACAGGTTTCACCAATAACGTTTTTTCGAGAAAAAAAAAAACTGGTTTCGCAAATTTTTTTTTATAATAAATTTTATACAACAAATTATGCCCAATTAAATTATTCTAAACACATATCAGCAAACATATCAAATCTGAACAATTAATAATTCGCATAAAGGTTTGACTTTGATACCACTATTAGGTTTGTAATATTCATGAACGCAATCTAATTGCACAAAGTAAGTAAAAACGTGGTAAAATAGAGTTTTAAAATTTTACAAACTATATACCCGGATCATCCTTTATGCACAATTATTAATTAAACAAAAATATAAAAAACAAGAATCATACCCTTGAAGATTTGAGCTTCCTCAAGTACAAGTTCACCTCCAAATCCTTTTCGCGTTCAACTTGAATCCACCGGGTTTTATTCCTTCATTTGATCAACGTTAGCCACCCAAGTGTTTGGCCTCTAGAGGTGATCCACCAAGGAAGAAGAAAGATTCAAGAAGATGGGTATTTGGCAAAACTATAGTTTTTCTATCTCTCATAGAAAAAGGTGTACTCTCCCAACTATTGAAATTACGTATTCACGTGTTTTGTGAAAGTGTCAACCCTTACCCATTTTGTGTTTACTGTCCATTCTGACTAAACTTGACGTTCTGGACGCAATCGAGCAGTCCGTGCTTCAAAATTCTATCTCTAACTCAAATTTTGAGTTTTAAATTACTCCATTCTTATTGCTAATCATATTAACTAACAATCTAATTGCACAAAGTAAGTAAAAACGTGGTAAAATAGAGTTTTAAAATTTTACAAACTATATACCCGGATCATCCTTTATGCACAATTATTAATTAAACAAAAATATAAAAAACAAGAATCATACCCTTGAAGATTTGAGCTTCCTCAAGTACAAGTTCACCTCCAAATCCTTTTCGCGTTCAACTTGAATCCACCGGGTTTTATTCCTTCATTTGATCAACGTTAGCCACCCAAGTGTTTGGCCTCTAGAGGTGATCCACCAAGGAAGAAGAAAGATTCAAGAAGATGGGTATTTGGCAAAACTATAGTTTTTCTATCTCTCATAGAAAAAGGTGTACTCTCCCAACTATTGAAATTACGTATTCACGTGTTTTGTGAAAGTGTCAACCCTTACCCATTTTGTGTTTACTGTCCATTCTGACTAAACTTGACGTTCTGGACGCAATCGAGCAGTCCGTGCTTCAAAATTCTATCTCTAACTCAAATTTTGAGTTTTAAATTACTCCATTCTTATTGCTAATCATATTAACTAACGACTTTATACTTATTCAAATTCTTCTTTACCAGTCAAGGCCAACGTTCAAGCTATATTAATTACTAACATAGTTTTATCTTTATCCTTATATCATTAACTTAATTCATCATTCCTTTTTCTAAAATATATATAGCACCTTACTAAGTATATATATTTCTATACATATACTTATCTTCGTTTAATCTCATAGCATCTCTTCATGTGAAATCTTATCTCCTTAATAAAATTTCCATATGTACTTATATAACATTTCTTAGACTATTCAGTTCACATCAAATTTATAGGTATCGTAATACCTTATTCTTGATATTCCTTCAAGTACATATTAACTCATTTCTGGGGGTTTGGAATTTTGAACCCATATTTTCTCTATTCTCATTCGAACATCAAACTATATAGGTTTTACTTGAAAATTTTAAATAATTCCTCAAATTCTCATCTAGGTTTTATTCTTTAACTTTTATTCTAATCATTCAAGATTTTGTAAATTTTTGGGTTATCACAGAAACTGATATTTTTACATGACTTTTTGATATTTTCACATGAAAAACTTTGCTATAGATCATATAGCAACGATTTTTACCGTTGTTATACATCTATAGCGATACTTTTCATGCGAAAATATCAAAAAGTTATGTGAAAATATCAATATCTATAAAAGAATAAGAGATTGGGATTGATATTAATATGGCAAGTATGTGATATATATGATAATTATTTTATTTTTGTAAATATGTCATTAACATTAAAATAGGTTAAAAAATCAACTTAAATTATAAAGGGTTATATTAAAAACTATTTAAATGGTTTTATGTAAATTTTAATATTTGTTAAAAAGTTAATAATAATATATGTTTTTATAACATCGAGGGAGTGCTATTATTAATAGTTTAGTAGAAAAATTAAGAATTGGTGTTTGTTTCTCTTCGTTACCAAATATATGAGTCATTATTATTTTTTTGAAGTAAATTTGAGGTATATTTTGATAAAAAATTTAATTGAGATATTTTTAAATTTAAAATTAATATTAATTTTATTTCATTTTAGTCAACATGAGTATAAATATTATTCCCTATATTTTACAGAAAAAGTCTCATTTACAGAACGTACTGTCGACGTTGGGAAAATTGTACCCCTTTCTGTTGTTACCCTTTTGTGTTCTCTATTAGTTGAGTTTTGTCTGAAAAGGCGAGTTTTAAAAAGGTTTGACATATAAATGTCGACGATTTGAAAATCAGATTCGCTAGTTGGTAGATTTGAAATGGTTATACCAACTCAACCGATTTTGAAAAGGTTTACACAAAGGCCCAATGGTTGGACTCTGTTTAACATGCCTTGAAAATAGAGATTCATTCAGTTCGGGGGCTTGATTAAGCGGGGGGAGGTGTTAGGCACCCCCCGACTTCTGTGAAAACACGGTTATCGCAACTTTTTAATTTCTTTAATTATCTACATGTGTGTGTGTGTGTATGTATGTGTGTGTGTTTATTGGGCCTATGTGCAATTATCTGGAAGTAGTGAAATACCTCGTTTTCACCTATATAAAAAGGGTTTGATTTGTATAAAAGTTCAATTTTAAAAAGATATAGCAGTGAAATTTTGGAAAATAGATTTTCAAACCCTTATGCACAATAGTAATTGAGGCCATTGATACTTCCATTTTATTCCATATTCGGCTGGATTGATTTTATTTTCGAGATGTGAAGCATCTTTGAGAAAATAAGATACAAAGAAGTGTGGGGCTCCTTATGGACATGAGAGCCATCCAAGGCTGTGCAGACACCATAGATGATTTACAAGTAGGTAGCAGCTGAAAAGTGTCCATCGTGGGAACTAGATCTAGATTCACAGGCTGAATCTTCGATCTCATGGTTTCTAGGCTCATATAATAGATTAATATGTACAAAAACTAGAAAGAAAACTAGATTTAAATAAATCTAAGCCATTCTAGCTTCAACGGTTCCAATTAAGTCACTTTTGAACCGGTTAAAAGCTAGACATAGCTAGAGTTAGATAAATCTAGTCCACATGCTGGAATATTAAATATCTACATTGCAAAAGCAGTTAAAGCAGATATATAAAAGAAATATATATATATATATATATATATATATATATATATATATATATATATATATATATATATATATATATATCAAAGTAGTAGGAAGCTTAAAAATCTTATAGTGGGTTGCCGAGAAGACTTCAGATCACTTTTGGAGCTTGAAAACTAGGTTTTCACCTGTTAAATTTTAGTATGTTGTAGAACACGAGCTTAAAAGTGTTTAGAAAGAAGAATCACAAATTTTAAAGCACTTTAGAAGAGGTTAATGACTGAAATAGATAGAGTTTTCTCTCTTTTCTTCTATTTTTTTTTCAAATGAGCTGATGGAGGGGTTTATTTATAGATCAGATGGCCGCGGGTCAACCTGCGGCAATCACGTGTTTACCTGCAGCTGTTCGGGCTACCCCAAGCTTTGCGGGTCTCGTCGTCTCGAAGTACGCCCACTCGGGCGACGCACTGTCCACTCAAACCTTTATAACTTTCAATCCGGACATCCGATGGAGGCCTGTTGTACCTTTTCGGAAAGCCGTTGACGAGAGCTACACAATGACATGGGATTAGACATTGTTTGAAGTCAAAAAGATGGGTCCATGACCAAATCTCCAAGTCTTCGCAGTCTATTCGTTGAGCTGTCTTGTGCAGTTTTCACTTAGGATTTATGCTATGGTTCTTGTGAGACATCTTTTGACTCAGTTTGAGGTGAAATAAGTTGAAATGATGTTAAGTTGGCAAAATGACCATTTTCCCCTCCCTAGGTTGTAATATCTAAGAATTTTCTGGATTTTATTAATAATTAAATTAATGAGAATTGATTATTTATTTGAATATAAATAAATATTGTTGTGACATGAGATATAGTAATTCAATTAAATTAAGTTAAGTATGTAACAACTATGTGTTATGGTGGAATTGATGAAAGGCTTAACTTAATGTTTATGAGAATATCATAGTGTGGCAAGGTGAAAAAATAAGTATACTATTAATTAAAATAATGAAGAGAGTAATTGGTTTAGGGTATGAACTAAATTCTATAGTAGCTGAGTCTAAGTGTAAGACCCCAACTTTTATGAATAAAGATTAATTTTCTATAAATATCATTTTTTGAATATTATGGAGTGAATTTGATATAATGTTATAGTTGTGGGTAAAATTTATAAATTTTACAAAGTACGTAAGTTGTTATATTATATTCAATTGCTCGGGGAATATTCGTTTTAACAAGAAATATTCGTACGACGGCACAATCTTTGGTGTACCCCACAACAGAATTATTGTCGGATTGAGAAAACGACAAAAATATTTTTTATAAAATTAAATAACGGCGAAAGTTTTATCGTTAATTATTGAAATACCCTGTCGTAAAAATACAGTAATACACGTGGTTGCATAGTAGCACACTGTGACAACCCGAGAATTTTGAATATTTTTTTTTAAAAAATTTATTAATTGCTTTAAGGTTCAAAATTAGAACCTAGACAGAAAATAAGTGTATGCGCTTGAGATTTTTAAGAAGGAATTTTGAGGATTTCAAAATTCTGTGAACGATTTAGGTGAATTATTCAGGATTAAAGAAATACGTGATTACGTTCTGTGTATATGTGTACAGTATGTGGTTAAGGGTCAAGGGTTGACCAGATAAACGATATCTGTAACAAACTGTGATTGTATATTAAGAACGTCAACGTTCGGTTAGAAAACCCAAGCGTTTAACAAGAAACCCCAGAAATCGGTTCTTGAAACCCTATCTTCAGTTTCAGGAATCTAAAACCCTAATTTAGAAATATAAACCCTAATTTATAATTGGGGAAAACCTAAGTGTTAATTTAGTGCTTTTAATGTTAATTATGAAATATTAATCCTAATTTTCAAAGATTAGAAAATTCTAATCTAATTACGAAAATTTAATTTTTATTTTAAAAAAAATAATTTTTCTATTAGAAACCCTAATTTTGGGTTGTAAACCCTAATCCGTGATATTGACCCTAATTGCGTAGTTAGCGATTATAATTAGGAAATATTAATCCTAATTAGAAAGATTAGAGTTATGATTAAGAAATTTTAATATAATTAAAAAATTCTAATTATAATTTAAAAATATTATTTTTTTTTTATTTTTGAAAACCTAATTTGGAAATTCTAGAATTTAATTTCTAAAACCTAAGGGTTTAAACCTAAATGGCTCAAATCCTAAACTCTAACCAAATCTTAAACCCTAAGGGTTTGGCTAATTGACAAGAATGCCATTAAATATAAAATTAAAATGACCATAATGCCCTTTTTAGATTTTTAATTGGTTGGAGTAAGAATATTGCCATATTTGTGGTTGGTGAGCAAGCCCTAACCACTCCTTGACTTAAAATCTCAGCAATCTAGCCAATTGGATAGCCATATTCTTTGCATCAAGTTATTTTTAGAGATTAAAGAGAGAGATAATGCAACTTTCATTTTCATCTTCCACCAAGACCTTCTCTCTTTAGAAATTCGGGAGTTAGAGTGAGAAAGTGTGAGAAACCAAACCATGATCAAGTATTAGCAAGCCAAGAACAAGATCAAAGATCAGAAATCAAAAATCAAGTTAGAAAGATGTATAAACCCTAATTTTAGAAATCCTTAGATCTTGTGTTTGATGTTGTTATTTGTTGTTTAGATATGTGTAATAGGGTGTCTTTTAAGGACTTGAGTTGTTGGATCATGGATCCATAACATCAAGATGCACGAAATCAAGATTTTTCAAAACTGACTATAAACCCTAGAACATGGCCTGACAGCCTAATGTCAGGGCTCATAGATCATTTACTGTTTATTGTTTGTATGTTTTAAGAGTTATAACTTATAGTATGTTGTATGGTCTTTGATCTGAAACTATAAACATGGCCAAATCATGATTAGATTGAGAGATATGAGCAGTCAAACTGCGTTGACCGGTCATGGAGACTGAGTTTCTGGGCAACCCAGAAACCCAGATCTCGTCTGACAACATTTTTTGAGTCCTTGATGTTGCTTATATTAAGTGTTTTAGTTATGTTGTTGGTTTCATATTATAGTCTGACATGTTATCTACATTCTCAAACCACTAGATCACTTAGATCATACTCAGAATCAAATGTATACGTGGTCAAACCACCGTTGACCTACATGCCGGAAGGAGAATCTGGGTAACCCAGAATCTTCAAGACCCGTTTACTGACTACTAGTTTGACTGGCCTTGATAGCTTAGATCTGATGTTGTTAAAATGATCTGAGGATATGTAGTGGTACAGGGACATGAGTACTACAAATTTGAACATTAATATTGCATTATTCATACCTGGAAGGCCTAGATCCGGAAACTCAAAGTAAAACCTAGCAACTGTTCTTCATTTCTGGAAAACCCAGAAATGAAGAACAGCTCTGACATGTTTTTCTGTAGCTTAGATCTTGCGGATGTAATGCTTTTTAGTCATGAAACTGATTTAGGGTTGTAGTACTACATTTGTACTACAACATTAACCGATTAGCTAGCCCAGAAACAGAATGACCAAAGATCTATCTAAGGTCAAACATGGTGCCCTGGTAGCTGACTTTGCAGATCTGGGCTTGGCCCAAGAACACCAAGAACACCTATAGCGACGGGTTTGTCGCTATAGGACCCTTTAGCGACAGTTTATTATTATTATTTTCCAGAAAATATTTAAAAATTGATAAAAATGATTTTTAATTATTAAAAATACATAATAAATTTCAAAAAAATATTTTAAATTCTAAAAAATAGTTTTTAATTATTTTAAGTTTATTTCATAATTATTTAATATTTTTGGAATATAAATGATATTTAATTTATTTAATTATAATATTAAATAAGTAATTTAAAAATGATTTAAATACATGAAAAATCATGAAAAATTATATTATGGTATTAGAAAATATTTTAAGCTATTTTTAATGACTTTTAATATTTTGTGATGAAATTCATTAATAAATTATTATTAATGATAATTAGTTTATTTAATCAATATATTAAATAAATTAAGGAAAAATAGAATTAATGATTTATAAATCATATAAAAATGATTTAAAGGTTAAAAAAATATTTTAAGTTATAAAATATAACTTTTGATATTTTGTCATGAAAATATTAATATTTTAATATTAAAAAAATTATTGGTTAATGGATTTAAGTGTTTAAAAATCATATATACATGATTTTGATGTATTAAAAATACTTTGTGATATTATAAATATATTATAATATGATGTCATGTATTTCATTAATATTTGATAATAAATAAACATTAATGATAAAAGAATTAAGTGATATTTAATTTATTTAAATACATTTTTAATGATTGAAAAATCAGGATAACTGGTAATAATTATTTAAAAATTATTACAATTCTGTGAAAAATATTTTAACTGTTATTGAAATTATCTGAGATAATTGTTAAGTGTTAGGCAGAGTTTAATTGAACTTAGACTCGATAAAAGTCCGACTAGACCGTCGGAATGTCAGTTTTGTGTCAGGTTCAACTCAGACCGCAAAAGTTTGACTTGATACCGAGTCCTATGTGTGTTATAGAATGATAGGGTTATGTGTTATGTGTTTAGGTTATTCTGTGTATATATATTATATTATTATATTGTGATGATATTTTTTTCTAATATATTGGAGATCTATATTTCTAATATTAGGTCTTCGGATAAAGCGTTATAAATTGTGTTGCGGTAATCAAAGGTTCAGGCAAGTTTGTTTTACTTAACTCTACTAAGAGTGTTTCATTCGGATATGCTTATGGTTAATCATTGCTGATTGTCATGTATAATTTGTACTCTGTACATATTGCATGTATAAGTCAGGTATGAAAGGCTGATCACCTTCATTACCAGTTGGTTTCAGATATATTTGTTCATGTATAATACTTGTTTAGTCAAAAACTTGTTCCTGCTAGTTCACAATTATATTGTTGAATTATAGCCAGCTTATTATTCAAACTATTCAATCATGATATATCGTTATATTGTTGTACTTAAACTTGCTGGGAAACTTTCATGCTCACCCTTGCTATATCATGATAAAACATTACAGATTAAGGCGAATGCGTCGGATACAAGAAAAGGTTAAAGACAGTTCCAGCGTTAGGATATGTGTGCAGCTAAATTGTATAAGTATTGTATGTTAATAATGTTATATGTTAGAAAAGTTATGAAATGTGTATTAAGTTAAGGTAACCCGACCTTGGGGAATAGTGAGTATATGTATTGTATAAACAATTTATGTTTATATCTTCCGCAAATAGTAATAGTTGTATAGAATGATCGAACCGGATCCGAGGTGATTTGGGACCTGGATTCGGGGCCCTCACAGTTGGTATCAAAGCTGTTGGTTATGAAGCTTAGGTAGGAATACCTGAGACTAATAACCGCAGTGATTAGGATAATTACTAACTCACATAAAGTTAGTTGGGTCGGTAAGATTCAAAGATGAATCTCGGCGAGTTATAAGATATAGAGTTCTCTAACTCTGATAATAAAAGTTGAATAGTAGTGCGAAATAGATAGAGTCTAAAAGACTGAAAGTGCAGTGATAGAAGATCGTAAAACAAAACGATCAAGACATAGAAATGAATTGTAATATATACGATGCGATCACCCCGTGATCTGATAAGGTGATAACAGGAAGAAGAGTCAATCTAATGATTGAAAAGTTATAACAAAGTTTGTTGTGTGGCAGTTGTACTCTGAAAACTCATAAAAGAGTTATGGATTATGAATACGGATTAAATGAAATTCGTATTGAGAAGGGTGTTAGTGTTAGGTGGGGATTCAATTGAGGACTCATGTCAGCAGCTGAGTTGTATGATTTCTTGTATGGGCGGGAAATTGTACTTGGTGTAAAAACTACTTAGTTCTGACAATGATAATCATTGAAATATTTTTGTCGCGCTATTTGATATATGCATGTTAAGAGGGTGATTCCTTTCTCATGTGTATAACAGATAGATAGGTCATAGGTAGAGGATATAAGGTTAAGTACGAGTTCTTAAAACTCATACTTATGTGACATTCTTGACTCATAGTTATATGTAATGTTTATGAACCCCTCAGCGAACGGACGCCAAAGGTCAGACTAGGACAAGTTCCTAAACTCATATGATTGTGGCAAGTAAATGAACTCATAAGTGTGATGTGATGAACTGGATATAGTTGTGTGTAAACAGAATATTGAGGATAATAGGAACAGATAGATTGTTAAGCAAATGATTACTAGTGAAGAAATAAGTTTTCCAAAACTCCTAGCTATGCTAGACTTCGAAATTTTGACATCAAGCTAAATACGCACTATGTGCCTTAAAATAAAATATGTAGACTCGTAATCATTTTTGAAATGGTTTAAAGTATAGTCTATGCTACTTATTTTAGCTAGACACAAACGATTTAAAATATCAAAATGAGTTTTAATTATCACTCATGTACCATGTAACCTGGTGCAGAGATGATAAAAATTTAATGGAGTTGTAAATACAGGAATACTTAGTGTGAATTTGATTTAAAATCGTTGTTCCACTACTGTATGATGTGTTATGACAAAGTCATACAATGACGGCATCTTCAAACGGACTGTTAATACAGTACGGCATCATGACGTCATTCTCGAAAATATTTTCAAAAAAATTTTAATTTGCCAACGGGGTTTGGCTACACTTTAATAATTCGATTGAATTGAATTATTGATATGAGTCTATGCTATTTGATTCAGCTAGACTAATGTTATGAAAACTCTAAGTGTTCATTGAAAGAAATTTCCCGACCTAAATTGTTTTGGTGCGGAATCCTATGATAAGTCTGAGGTGAACAACCCTAAAAATGGGGATATACTAATTGGATAAAATATTCCAATCTAAGAACGAATATAGTCGTTCCGATTACTAAGGTACAATAGATTGATCATTTAAAGTACCCGTACTGGTAGTTTACCTTCTTTGTGATTGTAAACATACTGTTAACCTTTGTACGGGGTAGAATACCTTTTTCTTAATTGAAATAGGTAGCAGGTAGTAATACCTATAAACCTCAGTAGTTCATGGTCTATATGACCCCTCAGCACAATTTGAAAATTTTTACTCTTGTGAAAGATGTATTGGGTAGCATATGATAATGTGTGTGAATGGTGAGAAGGTATGGTGTATGGTGTATGGTGTAAGGTGTAAGGTAAATTTCGGGGACGAAATTTTTAGAAGAAGGGGTGAATGTGACAACCCGAGAATTTTTTGAATATTTTTTTTAAAATTTTATTAATTGCTTTAAGGTTCAAAATTAGAACCTAGACAAAAAATAAGTGTATGCGTTTGAGATTTTTAAGAAGGAATTTTTAGGATTTCAAAATTCTGTGAAAGATTTAGGTGAATTATTCATGATTAAGGAAATACGTGATTATGTTCTGTGTATATGTGTACAGTATGTGGTTAAGGGTCAAGGGTTGACCAGATAAATGATAACTGTAACAAACCCTGATTATATATTAAGAACGTCAACGTTCGGTTAGAAAACCCTAGCGTTTAACAAGAAACCCTAGAAATCGGTTCTGGAAACCCTATCTTCAGTTTTAGGAATCTGAAACCCTAATTCGGAAATATAAACCCTAATTTATAATTGGGGAAAACGTAAGTGTTAATTTAATGATTTTAATGTTAATTAAGAAATATTAATCCTAATTTTCAAAGATTAGAAAATTCTAATCTAATTACGAAAATTTAATTTCTATTTTAAAAAAATTAATTTTTCTATTAGACACCCTAATTTTGGGTTGTAAACCCTAATCCGTGATATTGACCCTAATTGCGTAGTTAGCGATTATAATTAGGAAATATTAATCCTAATTAGAAAGATTAGAGTTATGATTAAGAAATTTTAATATAATTAGAAAATTCTAATTATAATTTAGAAATATTAATTTTTTTTTATTTTTGAAAACCTAATTTGGAAATTCTAGAATTTAATTTCTAAAACCTAAGGGTTTAAACTTAAATGGCTCAAACCCTAAACTCTAACTAAACCCTAAACCCTAAGGGTTTGACTAATTGACAAGAATGCCATTAAATATAAAATTAAAATGACCATAATGCCCTTTTTAGATTTTTAATTGGTTGGAGTAAGAATATTACCATATTTGTGGTTGGTGAGCAAACCCTAACCACTCCTTGACTTAAAATCTCAGCAATCTAGCCAATTGGATAGCCATATTCTTTGCATCAAGTCATTTTCAGAGATTAAAGAGAGAGAAAATGCAACTTTCATTTTCATCTTCCACCAAGACCTTCTCTCTTTAGAAATTCGGGAGTTAGAGTGAGAAAGTGTGAGAAACCAAACCATGATCAAGTATTAGCAAGCCAAGAACAAGATCAAAGATCAAAAATCAAAAATCAAGTTAGAAAGATGTATAAACCCTAATTTTAGAAATTCTTAGATCTTGTGTTTGATGTTGTTATTTGTTGTTTAGATATGTGTAATAGGGTGTCTTTTAAGGATTTGAGTTATTGGATCATGGATCCATAATATCAAGATGCACGAAATCAAGATTTTTCAAAACTGACTATGAACCCTAGAACATGGCCTGACAGCCTAATGTCAGGGCTCATAGATCATTTCCTGTTTATTGTTTGTATGTTTTAAGAGTTATAACTTATAGTATGTTGTATGGTCTTTGATCTGAAACTATAAACATGGCCAAATCATGATTAGATTGAGAGATATGAGCAGTCAAACTGCGTTGACCGGTCAGGGAGACTGAGTTTTTGGGTAACCCAGAAACCCAGATCTCGTCTGACAACATTTTCTAAGTCCTTGATCTTGCTTATATTAAGTGTTTTAGTTATGTTGTTGGTTTCATATTGTAGTCTGACATGTTATCTACATTCTCAAACCACTAGATCACTTAGATCATACTCAGAATCAAATGTATACGTAGTCAAACCACCGTTGACCTACATGCCGGAAGGAGATTATGGGTAACCCAAAATCTTCAAGACCCGTTTACTGACTATTAGTTTGACCGGCCTTGATAGCTTAGATCTGATGTTTTTAAAATGATCTGAGGATATGTAGTGGTACAGGGACATGAGTACTACAAAATTGAACCTTAATATTACATTATTCATACTTGGAAGGCCTAGATCCGGAGACTCAAAGTAAGACCTAGCAACTGTTCTTCATTTCTGGAAAACCCAGAAATGAAGAACAGCTCTGACATGTTTTTCTGTAGCTTAGATCTTGCGGATGTAATGCTTTTTAGTCATGAAACTGATTTAGGGTTGTAGTACTACATTAGTACAACAACATTAACCGATTAGCTAGCCCAGAAATAGAATGACCAAAGATCTATCGAAGGTCAAACATGGTGCCCTGGTAGCTGACTTTGAAGATCTGGGCTTGGCCCAAGAACACCAAGAACACCTATAGCGACGGGTTTGTCGCTATAGGACCCTTTAGCGACAGTTTATTATTATTATTTTCCAGAAATTATTTAAAAATTGATAAAAATGATTTTTAATTATTAAAAATACATAATAAATTTTGAAAAATTATTTAAATTCTAAAAAATAGTTTTTAATTATTTAAAGTTTATTTCATAAATATTTAATATTTTTGGAATATAAATGATATTTAATTTATTTAATTATAATATTAAATAAATGATTTAAAAATGATTTAAATACATGAAAAATCATGAAAAATTATATTATGGTATTAGAAAATATTTTAAGTTATTTTTAATGACTTTTAATATTTTGTGATGAAATTCATTAATAAATTATTATTAATGATAATTAGTTTATTTAATCAATATATTAAATAAATTAAGAAAAAATAGAATTAATGATTTATAAATCATATAAAAATGATTTAAAGGTTATAAAAATATTTTAAGTTATAAAATATAACTTTTGATATTTTGTCATGAAAATATTAATATTTTAATATTAAAAGAAATTATTGGATAATGGATTTAAGTGTTTAAAAATCATATATATATGATTTTGATGTATTAAAAATACTTTGTTATATTATAAATATATTATAATATGATGTCATGTATTTCATTAATATTTGATAATAAATAAATATTAATGATAAAAGAATTAAGTGATATTTAATTTATTTAAATACATTTTTAATGATTGAAAAATCAGGATAACTGGTAATAATTATTTAAAAATTATTACAATTCTGTGAAAAATATTTTGACTGTTATTGAAATTATCTGAGATAATTGTTAAGTGTTAGGCAGAGTTTAATTGAATTTAGACTCGATAAAAGTCCGACTAGACCGTCGGAATGTCAGTTTTGTGTCAGGTTCAACTCAGACCGCAAAAGTTTGACTTGATACCGAGTCCTATGTGTGTTATAGAATGATAGGGTTATGTGTTATGTGTTTAGGTTATTCTGTGTATATATATTATATTATTATATTGTGATGATATTTTTTTCTAATATATTGGAGATCTATATTTCTAATATTAGGTCTTCGGATAAAGCGTTATAAATTGTGTTGCGGTAATCAACGGTTCAGGCAAGTTTATTTTACTTAACTCTACTAAGAGTGTTTCATTCGGATATGCTTATGGTTAATCATTGCTGATTGTCATGTATAATTTGTACTCTGTACATATTGCATGTATAAGTCAGGTATGAAAGGCTGATCACCTTCGTTACCAGTTGGTTTCAGATATATTTGTTCATGTATAATACTTGTTTAGTCATAAACTTGTTCCTGCTAGTTCACAATTATATTGTTGAATTATAGCCAGCTTATTATTCAAACTCTTCAATCATGATATATCGTTATATTGTTGTACTTAAACTTGCTAGGCAACTTTCATGCTCACCCTTTGTATATCATGATAAAACATAGCAGATTAAGGCGAATGCGTCGGATACAAGGAAAGGTTAAGATAGTTCCAGCGTTAGGATATGTGTGCTGCTAAATTGTATAAGTATTGTATGTTAATAATGTTATATGTTAGAAAAGTTATGAAATGTGTATTAAGTTAAGGTAACCCGACCTTGGGGAATAGTGAGTATATGTATTGTATAAACAATTTATGTTAATATCTTCTGCAAATAGTAATAGTTGTATAGAATGATCGAACCGGATCCGAGGTGATTTGGGACCTGGATTCGGGGCCCTCACACACACGGTATTGATTATTGATGCTTACGTAAGAAGCCACTCAATTTTACTCAATTATTGCTACAGTAATTACTGCATAGTATCACATATTATTGATTCAATTATTGTCATAGTATCATATGCATAATATTTTATATTATTAATTCAACAATTGAGACGACAAAGTTATTCATATTATTATTTCTAATATTGACGATGTCTAGAAAGTTCTGTCGAGGAGAGGTTTGGTCACCAAATTACGCGCCAATAGGGAGAAATCCTTATCGGAAAGCCCACGCTTTCTTGGGAATAATCTGGTTGTTAAATATTATGAGTTATAATATTAATGATGAATAATTGTTGGAAGATTAAAAATGTATTGATTGAAGATAAAATTATTTGTGGTAATATTTATTTAATCTTTGATATAAATAAGAAGTCTGTTATGAGACGTTGTGGTAAGTTTGGTTTATTCTATGGGGCCCATATGTCATCATCTAAGAGTCACTTTTGCCAATAGTAATTATCTTTACCAGACTTCAAACAACTTGCCGTTTCATATTACAGGCGTCGAACCAATTGTCGTTTCACATTACAGGCGTCGACTAATTGTCGTTTCACATTACAGTTGTCGACCAATTGTTGTTTCACATTACAGGCGTCGATCAATTGTCGTTTCACATTACAGGTGTCAAACCACTTGTTGTTTCATATTATAGGCGTCAAACCACTTTTCTTTTTACATCACCAGTCGTCAAGCCACTTGCCTCTTCACATTGCAAGGGCTAAGCTAGAAATTTTCTATAAATAGAAGCTTATTTCTTCTTTCATTCTCACCAATTCACTACGACTCACAAGAGAATTCTATAGAGAGAGAATCAGAGAGAAAGAAGAAGAGTATTCTGTTACTACACTATTTCAGTATCCAATCTCCTACTAAGGTAAGAGATATTATTTATTTCGTATTCGTAAGGAATGTTATTTTTGTTCAATATTCGCTTGAAATAATATTTTCTTCCATAATCTGTAGTATATAAGTAATATTATTTCGTTTCAGATTTCGAATTCTATTCTCGTTTGTTAAAATTTTGGCTTCTACACTCCATGAAATTAGTAGAATATCCTTGATATTTACGCTTCATCCAGTATCTTTTCTTGGAAATATTATTTTGAGCATTCTTGATAAGTTTTAACTTTTTCATGTTGGAGTACTATTCACGGGGTTACTATTCTTGAAATACTATTCACGGGATACTATTCACTCGAGTACTAATCACTCGGGGTACTATTTATGATAAAAATTGATTCGTTTTCTATCCAAATTATTTTTGGTACAATATTATTCTTAAATTTTACTCCACAAAGCAGTATCATGTTGACAATTTAGACGTTATTGATTTTTCGATAAATTAAATTACAAATCTTTAAAAATTTATCCTTGAACTTGTTTTATTGAATTCTTATATCATTGTCATCATTCTCATGTTTATATTATGTTGAAAGTCATCTGTGGCCTGTAGTGCATAGATGGACTTGGTATGATTATGACGAGGGATTATTCGGTATAATCATGACCGTAATGTTACAAATGATATGGTAAAAGTCCTCATTGGCCCGTAGTGCATTGATGGACAGTTGTTGGCATGATCATGACCATTGATGAATACACAAATATCCTTGGCCCGTAGTGCATGGATAATTTGTGGTCGTGATACTAATGAATATCCTTGGCCGTAGTGCAAGGATGATGTGGATTATTTATTAAGTTGTGTCTTAGCGATAAAAGTGATGAAAAACCTTTTAAATCATAGAAGATAGTAGATTTTATTCTCTACTTGACTCTTCTAACGGATTGCTTGTTCCGCTGCAGTTAAACTTGATGTTTGTTATTTTTTATCAGTTTAACACTGTTGAAGGCTAACGATAAAGTATTCTGCATTATCTTAGTCATAATATTTCTTACTGGGCTAGTTGAGCTCACCCTTTTGCTTTCATTGTCTTCTTTAGGAAATGAGAACGTAGCCGGGACTAGTCGGGGAACGGAGTGACGGTCCAGATGATAGCATTAGTAGTCCTCACTATTCTATGTAATAGTGTGATAATAAATGTAATTAGGACTTATTTTGAGTTTTAATACTGTCTAGAAGACAATATTTGTATTAAAACTCATAGCTTATGTTGTGTCGCATTCTACACGACATTTAACAGTTGTATAAATTAAGTTTGTATTTATATTCTTTACCACGTATTTAGCGACTCAAGATGGGTGATGTATACCTATTTTGTGAGCGTCACAGTTGGTATCAAAGCTTAGGGATATGATCCCTGGCTGAGATGTGAGACAAGAACTAGGAGGGGAGAGACGGGAAATTTCTTCAATAGTATGACCTACCTAAGTTTATTTTGTATTTAATTGGTCAGTCAGAGTATATGGATAATATGTGACATGTCAATTAACCCTTGTTTTGTGGCAGTATTTGAAAATGACATCTGAGAATGTTGAGAATAGCAATAGAGCACATGAGACTGTTGAGTCTCCACAGATCAACAATCAGGATAATGTACATCAAGAAGGCAACAATCCTCATGCAAACAACAACACTGACCAAATAATGAACGATGGAATGTTTAGAGGCTTTCTGCAATTCATGCAACATCAAGCAAGAGAGACTCCTGTCTGAAATGCAGGTGGAAACACTGGCAACTCTCAGACGGTCACTGCTAAACAGTTCAAGGAGTTGGGACCACCAGAGATTTTTAGAAAGCCAAAACCACTTAAGGCGGAGACGTGGATAAAGTAGATCAACAAGATATTTGATGTCTTGGGATGCTCCGAGGAGCAAAAAGTTCCCTTTGCCACCTTCATGTTGCTGGCAGAAGCAGGTTACTGGTGGAAATCTGTAAAGCGTACTCAACCTGCCGCACTGAAGATGTCTTGGAAGAAGTTCCAAGAACTGTTCAACGACAAGTACTTTCCCAAAAGTATTCGTCACATGAAGGAGGTAGAGTTCATCAAGATGGAGCAGAACAATATGACCGTGTCGTAGTATGAAGCTAAGTTTTCCGAGTTGTCCCGGTTTGCATCCCACTTAGTTGATAATGAGGAGAGAACGACGCGGATGTTTCTAAGAATTTTAAAACATGAGATACATCAATACCTAATTTCTCATAAACTGTGTTTGTATTCAGATATTATAAATAGGGCTCAGTTATTGGAGCGTGATAACGAGTCAACCCAACCAAGAGAAAGCAACTGAAAAAATGAAAATACCAGTGGTAGCAGTCATCGAAGCGACGATAACAAACGTGGAGGGAATCAACTTTTCAGAAATGGTAACCACATCGGTGGTAATCATGGCCAAGACAATAAGAGTAGATATTTCAAGAAGAGGAGATTCAACAATGATGAAAAGACGTCAGCACCAACACACGTTGTTAAGGAAGGAGAACGACCACCTATCATATGCTTCAAATGCGGAGGGGAGGGACACATCAGTATAAACTACGCGATGCAGTCCATAGCGTGTTATAATTGTGGAAGAAAAAGTCACCTAGCCCAATTTTGTCGCGCACCAAAGATAAGTCCAGTTGGGACGGAGGCACCAAAGGCTGTTCCAGAAAAGTCAAAACCGATAGTTCAAGGGAGAGCGTTTGCTGTGACCTCCCAAATAGCAAGGAACCCGAATGAGGTCATCACAGGTAAGCTTATCATAAACTCAAGCGAAGGCTATACCTTATTTGATACCGGTTCTACCCATTCTTTTATTTCTCCTACTTGCGCTCAACGTTTAAATTTGACTTCAGAGAAATTAAACTTTGACTTATCTGTTGAAACTCCATTGGGAGAAACCTTCATTACATCCACTATTTATAAGTCTTGTTTGGTTCAAATCGGCACCCTCACATTACCCGTCGATCTTATTTTATTGAAAATACTTGCATTTGACGTAATTCTAGGAATTGATTGGTTAACTACTCATCATGCAAAAATTGATTATTTTCGTAAGGTTGTTAGCTTTCATATTCCTAACCAACCTATTATGCAAATTTAAGCAACCAAACCATTAAAATCAATCACTATCATCTCAAGCCATAAAGCTATTCGTTTATTAAAAACTGAATGTCAAGCTTTCTTAGTTCATGTCAGGGATTTAAACAAAAATACGTCAGTTTCGAATGATATTTCTATTGTTAATAAATTTCCTAACGTATTCCCTAAAGAACTTCCTGGCCTACCCCCAGAGCGAGAAATTAAATTTTGTATCGACCTTGAACCTGGTACAAAATCCATTTCCAAAGCCCCCATATCGAATGGCTCCTATTGAACTTCAGGAGTTAAAGACCCAATTGCAGGAATTATTAGACATCAGTTTCAGTCGTCTTAGTACATCTCCTTGGGGTGCTCCTATTCTATTCGTGAAGAATAAAGATGGGAGTATACGACTTTGTATTAATTATCGGGAGTTGAATCATGTCACCATCAGGAATAGGTACCCATTGCCACGTATTGATGACCTATTTGACCAGTTGTAAGGCGCCAAATTCTTTTCAAAGATCGATCTTCGCTTCGGATATCATCAGCTAATGATTAGAATCGATGACATTCCAAAGACGGCTTTCATAACTCGGTACAAGCATTATGAATTTCTAGTCATGTCTTTTGGATTGACTAATGATCTTGCTACCTTCATGGATATGATGAACCAAGTATTCAAAGAATATTTAGATCACTTTGTGGTCATCTTTATTGATGACATCCTCATATATTCCAAAAGCTATGAAGATCATGAGCAACACTTGAGACTGATACTCCAAAAGCTTCGTGAAAATAATCTTTATGTCAAGTTAAAGAAATGTGAGTTCTAGTTTGAGAAAGTAGCATTCCTTGGGCACGTAGTATCAAGTCATGGAATATCTGTTGACTCGAAAAAGATTGAAGCTATTCAAAGCTAGGAGCAACCTAAATCAGTGACCGAAGTACGTAGCTTTATCGGCTTAGCTGGTTATTATCGAAGATTCGTAGAAGGGTTTTCTCGAATCGCTACTCCATTAACTCAGCTGACTCGAAAAGATACAAAATTCGGTTAGAGCGTGGAATGTGAGAAGAGTTTTCAAGAACTCAAGAGGAGACTCATTTCAGCACCTGTTTTGAAATTAGCATCTGGCTCGGAGGGATTTGTCATCTACAGTGATGCTTCGGGCAAAGGGTTAGGATGTGTTCTCATGCAACATGAGAAAGTCATAGCCTATACCTCTCAGCAACTCAAAGAATATGAGAGGAATTATCCTACTCATGATCTAAAGTTGACAGCTGTTGTCTTCGCACTTAAAATTTTGAGGCATTACTTGTATGGGGAGAAAGTGGAGATCTTTACGGATCATAAAAGCCTCAATTATTTCTTCACCCAAAAGGAACTCAACATGCGGCAACGATGTTGGCTTGAACTGTTGAAAGAATATGACCATACCATTCAATACCACCATGGTAAAGCGAACGTAGTAGCTGACGCATTGAGTAGAAGATCATATGGGAGTACGAGTGCGATATTGTCAACGCAAAGGCCCATTTTATATGACTTGCAAAGGAGGGAAATACAGTTAAAGAGTCCAGGGACCCATGTGATGATAGCGAATATACGAGTAGAATCTACTTTAATCGATAAAGTTAAAGCTGCTCAAGCTACAGACTTGGAGCTGATGCGTATGAGGAAGAAAGTGCAAGAAGGTGCTATGTCGGAGCAAGAATCGATGAAGAAGGAATACTTCGAGTCGACTCCAGACTTTGTGTTCCTAACGACCCTGATTTAAAGTATAAAATCATGATGGAGGAGCATAACACACCGTTTGCAATCCATCTTGGGAGTACCAAAATATATCATGATCTTCAACATACATTTTGGTGGAGCAATATGAAGAGAGAGATCGTGGAGTTTACTCAACGTGTCTAACTTGTCAACGAGTTAAGATGGAGCATCAAGTACCAAAAGGTCCATTACAACCACTTGAAATTCCAGAATGGAAGTGGGAGCACATTACCATGGATTTCGTTACCGGTCTACCCAAGGTTTCTCAAGGTATAGATGCGATTTGGGTCATTGTTGATAGATTGACCAAGTCGGCTCATTTCTTACCTATACGAGAAACTTATACACTTGAACGTTTTACTCGTATGTACATAAATGAGATTATAAGATTGCATGGTATGCCAGTATCCATAGTTTCTGATCGAGACCCAAGATTCACTTCAAGATTTTTGGGTTAGTTTGCAAAAAGCTATGGGCACAAATTTACGATTTAGTTCGGCTTATCATCCTTAAACGTACGGGCAGTCAGAGAGGACTATTCAAACTCTTGAAGATCTATTAAGACTCTGTGTCCTTGACTTCAAGGGAAGTTGGGACAAGTTCTTACCATTAGTGGAGTTTTCCTACAACAACAGTTATCAAAGTAAGTATTGGCATGGCTCAATTCGAGGCGTTGTATGGAAGAAAGTGTCGTTCTATAGTATGTTGGGATGAGGTGGGTGAAGCAACGTTGTTGGGAATGGAGTTGGTACGTATGAATACGGAAAAGATTCAAACGATCTGACAACGTATAAAAATTTCACAAGATCGATAAAAGAGTTATGCTGATCTTCATCGAAAGGACGCAGAATTCAATATTGGAGAACATGTGTTGTTACGTGTTGCTCCATAGAAAGGAGTTACGAGATTTGAAAAGAGAAGAAAGCTCAATCCTAGATTCATTAGCCCATTTTTAATCAGCGAACGAGTAGGAACTGTGGCCTATACACTCGCCTTACCACCGACTATGTCTTGTGTTCATTACGTTTTTCACATATCTATGTTACGTAAATATGTGAAAGACCCGAACCACATTATTGAGTTAGAACCGGATGAAATAGCAGAAAATTTAACGTATGAAGAAGTTCCTGTTAAAGTCTTGGATAAGAAGGAGCATATTTTACGCTCGAAGTTTACACCTCAAATCAAAGTTTTGTGGAGAAACCACGATGTTGAAGAAATGACTTGAGAGTTAGAATCTGAAATAAAATCAAGGTATCCTTACCCCTTCGACATACCAGGTACGTACCCTAATTTCGAGGGCGAAATTTCATAAGAAGAGGAGGTTGTAAGACCCCAACTTTTATGAATAAAGATGAATTTTCTATAAATATCATTTTTGAATATTATGGAGTGAATTTGATATAATGTTATAGTTGTGGGTAATATTTATAAATTTTACAAAGTACGCAAGTTGTTATATTATATTCGATTGGTCGGGGAATATTCGTTTTAACAAGAAATATTCGTACGACGGAACAATCATTGGTGGACCCCACAACAGAATTATTGTCGAATTGAGAAAACGACAAAAATATTTTTTATAAAATAATGGCGAAAGTTTTATCATTAATTGTTGAAATACCCGGTGGTAAAAATATAGTAATACGCGTAGTTGCATAGTAGCACACGGTATTGATTATTGATGCTTACGTAAGAAGCCACTCGATTTTACTTAATTATTGCTACAATAATTGCTGCATAGTATCTCATATTATTGATTCAATTATTATCACAGTATCATCTGCATAATATTTTATATTATTAATTCAATAATTGAGACGACAAAGTTATTTATATTATTATTTGCAATATTGACGATGTCTAGAAAGTTCTGTCGAGGAGAGGTTTGGTCACCTAATTACGCGCCAATAGGGAGAAATTCTTATCGGAAAGCCCCCTCTTTCGTGTGAATAATCTGGTTGTTAAATATTGTGAGTAATAATATTAATGATGAATAATTATTAGAAGATTAAAAATGTATTGATCGAAGATAAAATGATTTGTGGTAATATTTATTTAATCTTTGATATAAATAAGAAGTCTGTTATGAGACGTTGTGGTAAGTTTGGTTTATTCTATGGGTGCCCATATGTCATCATCGAAGAGTCACTTTCGCCAATAGTAATTGCCTTTAGCAGACGTCAAATCACTTGACGTTTCATATTACAGGCGTTGAACCAATTGTCGTTTTACATTACAGACGTCGACCAATTGTCGTTTCACATTACAGTCATCGACCAATTGTCGTTTCAAATTACAGGCGTGGACCAATTGTCATTTTACATTACAGGCGTCAAACCACTTGTTGTTTCACATTACAGGCGTCAAACCACTTTTATTTTCACATCACCAGTCGTCAAGCCACTTGCCTCTTCTCATTGCAAGGGCTAAGCTAGAAATCTTCTATAAATAGAAGCTTATTTCTTCTTTCATTCTCACTAATTCACTACGACTCACAAGAGAATTCTATAAAGAGAGAATTAGAGAGAAAGAAGAAGAGTATTCTGTTACTATACTATTTCAGTATCCAATCTCCTACTAAGGTAAGGGGTATTATTTCTTTCATATTCGTAAGGGATGTTATTTTTATTCAATATTCGTTTGAAATAATATTTTCTTCCATACTCTATAGTATGTACGTAATATTATTTCGTTTTAAATTTCGAATTTTATACTCGTTTGTTAAAATTTTGGCTTCTACATTCCATGAAATTAGTATAATATCCTTGATATTTGCGCTTCATCCAGTATCTTTTCATGAAAATATTATTCTGAGCATTCTTGATAAGTTTTAACTTTTTCATCCTGGAGTACTATTCACGGGGTTACTATTCCTGAAACACTATTCACGGGGTGTAGACACTCGAAATTTTCTGCACACCTGTTACTGACATTGCGGGAAGGCAGATTCGTCTTTCAGACATAACCCTGGAAGACAGTCCACATCCAGTCCGGATACTACCGGAAGCTCAGTTTCAACCCCAGAACACACACTGGGAGTAACAGTCTCAACCCCAGAACACGCACCGGGAGTAACAGTTCCAAACTCGGCGATGACACCGAGGCCTATAGTTCCAATACCAAAACACACACCAGAGAAGACCGATTCATCCTGGAGATAACCCCGAGATGTTCCAGTCTCAGTCCCAACCTTGTGAGTAGCTACCAACCTTGGCGATAACCCCAAGGAATGTAGTTCCGACGATAACATCGGAAATGCTTGTTTCAAATGCAATCAGCTTCAATCTCGGCTCTCACAATGAGATACTCAGTACCAACCCGGAGATAACACTGGGAGGACAGGCACACCTCAGAGATGACACTGAGGACCTTCAACACTTGCAGCAATCCAATCTCAGCGATAACTCTGAGCAACGTCTGCTTTATCAGTCCAACTGACGATAACCCCGGTGAGGGGCAAAGTCATCATCTCGCCACCATGACGCCACACGGTACCCTCTTAACGCTTTGATACATGCACAATGTCCCACAAAAGCCAAGGAAAACCAATCCCGAGTGACTATTGCGCAGGATAACGGATAGAATTTGAAGCTGAAGACCGGAGGGCATCGTCTCATCTTCATGCCTTTGTACATCGATAACGGTGGTCCAATATAGGTCCAATATACCTCAGTTGGATGCCCTGATTGCAATTCTGAAAGTTCGAGAGGACATCACGTTACATACGGGTCACGTACCGCGGGACCCGCGAAACCCGAGGCACCCAGGGCAGCCTCTGGTACTCCTGCGGCCGAGCCGCAGGTACACCTGCGGCTCCACCCTCTATAAATAGAGGTGGCCATTTTAAGATAGGAGACGGCGAGGAAGCCCTGCCCAATTTGCTCTGTACTCACCCTATACTGAGTGCTTTCTCATTTTAAACACTTATGAGCTCACATATAGTTATTTCTGTACCTGTGGAAGCTAGTGTTTATCTACTTTAAAGATATAGAAGTCTTCTTTGGCAGCCACTGTAAGCCTTCTCACACACTTTAAAGCCTTTCTCTTCATTTGTGCACACACCGTTCTTCACATTGAGAGTCGTGTCGCGTGTGTTTGCCCGGACTTCGGTCCGTGGTTTTATTTCAGTTTGTATATACATATATATTTATATATATGGACTAACATTAACGAGTTATGCCTCGATTGAGCCTAGACTTCGGTCTGGAGCGTTTACTTGCTTTTGTATATATATACATTTATATATATGAACTGCGTGTCGAACTCTATTCGATGAGCCTAGACTTCGGTCTGGAGCATTTACTACTTTAATATATATATATATATATATATATATATATATATATATATATATATATATATTAAAGCAGTAAACGCACCAGATGTAAAATCCAGGCTCATCGGCTCATCGAACAAAGTTTGACAACAGTTAATATATATATATATATATATATATATATATATATATATATTTACATTTCTGATCCCCCATAGAGGTGCTTCATGGTTGGTGATCATGTCTGTATATATATATATTTACAACTTTTATATATATATATACTTGCTTACTGCGTTTATATCAATTGTGGCATTATGTGAGCCTAGGAATCATTTGATCACAAATTTAGTCCACTGAATCTAGATTCGGTTCCCGTGATGTACATTTTCAGCTGTAAGTAGCTTGTAAATTTATTCACGGTGTTCGGATATCCTCCGATGGTTTTCATACCCATGAGGATTTCGACACTGTTTGGTATATTATTTTCTAGAAAGATGCTTCGCATCTCAAAAATAAAAGTAATCAAACCGTACCTTTAATAATAGAATGGAAGTGTAAGAGGTCTCAATTACTATTGAGCAAAAGGGTTTGAAAAACTTCTTTTACAAAACATCACTGCAATATCTTGTTTAAAACTGAATTTTTATATAAATTCAAACTCTGCGTATATATGTGCGAACGAGGCCTCACACTACTTCCAAATAAAAGCACATTGACCCCCCCCCACACACACACACACATTCATATAATAATTTCTTGAAAAGTGGCGGTCACCGTGACAACACGGATGTCGGGGGGTGCCTAACACCTTCCCTCTACATAAGCAAGTCCGCAGACCCTAATTGAATGTCTGTTTCACCGACCCGTTTAGCAGTGTCACATCACTAGGTCAATGTGCAAATCTTTTCTCGGTTGTGTTGGTACAACCAGTTAAAAAACCAACTGGCGACTCTTACAGTCCAATCGTCGACATTATACATGTCGGACCTTTTTCACTTGTTTTTTCAAACAAATCTCACATAAAATGAGAACACAAAAAAATAGGTAACGAAAAGGGACAGATAAAAATTCTGACGTCGACAGGTGGCGACTCTGCTGGGGATACAAGTAAGAGGACTTAAGCCACTATTACAAGCTTTTCAAAACTGTTCTATGCTTTTGTGTGGATGTTACATTTACATTTATGATGAATGTGTACGAATGCATATCTTTACTGCGATTAATGCTTTAAACTATATCTGCCTGTGACATTAGTGCTTCGCATATGTCATCATTTTCATATACGGTGAGACGCGATGTATGTGAATGTATGTTGTGTGGTCCCTCCACCAGGAGGCTATCCTGTCGGTGTTTGATTACTGGACTCGTAGGAAGACTAATTCCCGCGAGGCTCAGGAAAGGCACCACCCAAATTTGCTCCAGTTGAAAGACCGGATTAACTTCCCGTTGAGTAAATTGCGATGATTTGGGAACCTTCATGCTGAAAAGCCGCGAGAGGAAGCTAAGATAGGTCAGCCTCTGATAAACCAAATGCGGAGCAAAATCTCTTCATGTTTTTCCATATCAAATTACTTGTAATTTACATTCCATATTCATCTCCATGTAATGAGAAATATGAAGAAATATGAGCATGTACGTATTTAATTGACATGTTATCCTATATTACAAACAACTAACATCCATTTTACAGGACAAAATTCCTAAAACGGACACATCACATACCATGTTAACATTTACACCATCGCTAAAACTAAACTATACTAGTTTTGTCACAGGGAAGCATTCAGACCTGTTACCCGGTTAAAGTCCAAAAAGGCTGCAGGCCTACAACCAATCATGCCTTCATCTGACCAGTCTAATCCAGTTTCTCGCGAGGAATTTAATTGATTAAGTAAACAAATTATAGATTTGGTTGATCTGCTTAAAGAACTACATCAATCTACGCAGGGTCCAAAAATACCCGTCCATGTTGAATCCTCCACACAAGGAGGAACTCATGGTTCTGATAAAGCCATTACAATACTTGAATTACAGTTGGATACAACCAACAAAAGTCATGATGCCGCCCATCTGACAAGAGATCTAGACACCAGTGACATCAAAAACAAAGTTCTTCAAATGGAAGAAACCCTTCGCGCTATCAAAGGAATTAGAGCACAAGGGAGTGTTTTATATGCCGACCTTTGTATATTCCCTGGTGTTCATTATCCAAAAAAGTTCAAAACTCCTGACTTTGAAAAGTATGACGGGTTAGGAGATCCTTACACCCATTTGAAGGTTTTCACTGGAGAACTTAGATCTTATGCAGAGGACAAGAAGCTCAGAATGCAGCTATTCCAAAAGAGTCTGACTGAGGAAGCCCGTTCGTGGTATACCAAACTAGACAATGCAAAGATCCATAGTTAGGAAGAGCTGGCACATGCTTTCCTTGCGAAGTACAGCTTCCAGTCTCAAATGGCTCCTAATCGGTACTAGATTACCAAGGTCAAGAAACAGTCCAATGAGTCTTTCAGAGAATATGCTCAAAGGTGGAGGCTCCTTACTGCTCAAGTAACTCCTTCTATGACAGAATCAGAAATGGTCATGACCTTCATAGACATTCAAGAAGCTCCTTTCTACGAAAGAGTATTAGCCGGCATCGGTAAACCATTTTTTGAAATGATCAAACACGGGGAGATGGCTGAGATGGGATTGAAGTCAGGAAAGATTCAAGACCTAGCTGCCCTTAAAGCTGTTGTTGAGCACATCCAATCTGGAAATTATGGAAACAACCCCCGGAGGGTCCATAAAAAGAAATAAGATGATGTTTCCCTGATACTACAGGGTCAAAAAGGCAATCAGAACATGCCTATCTAGAGGATAAATTACACTCCCTTTCCAACACAATTGTCAAACCCTCCAATACCAAAAGGTGGAGAAGTCAAATGCCCTCAAGTGTTCGCACCCTTAGGGGACTCTCTCGAGAATATTCTCACTCTTCTGACCACACAGAAGAAAATCACACATCTTCTTCCATTAGCCAACCCTAATGGTAGGGGTTTTAATGCTGCTCAGAAATGTGCTTATCATGCCGGGGCACCCGGACATGATACTCAAGATTGTTGGGCCTTGAAACACAAGATCCAAGATTTGATACACAACGGGGAGATCATGGTCACTAAACCGGATCAACCTCACGTTCAAGACAACCCTCTTCCTCAACACAAAGAGGAAGAGGTTAACATGATCAATTAGAGCAATGGACAGAGTTTCGATTTCAACAGCGAGTCATCTCAGACCATCAAAGACAGTGCTGACAAGTGGGATTATGCCAAGTTGCAGTTCGCAATGGAACGAAAGATAAAAGCTCTTTGCAAACAAATTGAGCAATTGGCAGAACTGGTGACCTACCAGCATCAAGTTACACGCTAGTTAGTAACCAAGAGCATGCTAGTCTCCTTCCTCTTGTCATGAGTATTCCCTCGTCACCTCCAGAAAGTGAAACGATGGAGGACAAAGTGGCAAAGAGAGCGAATGCCAAAGCTCGTCGGGATTTTGTCAACAGAAGGGAATTTACATATCTGGGCCAACCCATGGAGGAAATCCTTCAGATACTAATCAATGAAGGAAGGATTAATCCCCTTCAACCTCCAATCAATCCCAGTTCAGGACGGCACATTTTTGATGGAGTCTGTCAATATCACTCCCATTCTTGTGGTCACAGCACAGAAGAATGTTGGGCACTCCTCCACTTTATACAAAATTTCATTGATAACGGTGTCCTGCAGATAGCAGACGATGATACTGTGCTACGTGGTAGTGAGAACATCTATCCTACTAAATGGAAGGGATTGGTAGCAGTTCTCTCTACTAAGGCTGATGGAATTGTCAAGCCACTCACTATACCAACAATTCAACTCAGAGGAAAGAACAATCCTTTGAAAGTGGCCGCTCCCGAACCAATCAAGTTATCATGCAGAGCACAAAATCATATTGTTAGCTTGCACACAGTTCTGTGGAATTATGAAGAAGGTGAAGGATCTACCTCATATACAACCGCTACAGTGTCGATGAAGAATCCACTGTATCTTCCCCAACTGGTGATGAAGTCTACCATCAAATCAAAGGGTAAAATACCCATGGAGAAGATTGAAAAATTCCTCCGCACCATGGGTCATAACGAAGCAAAGGTGGTTGTAAGCTTAAGAGAAGCTCCACACCAAATCTCAATTTTGGACTTGGTCTTAATTTCCGAGGATCACCGGAAGATCTTACTAAAAGTTTTGGAAGAAGCCTATTTACCAACACCAGTCGATACGGAAAAATTTTAACACCTGGTTGATCACATTTTTAACAAAAATCTGATATCCTTCACTGATGATGACATACAGCCCGAAGGGACCGGTCATTACAAGCCGTTACACATTGCGGTCATGTCCTCCGGATACATGCTAGCTGGAGTCTTGGTAGATGGAGGTTCGTCTCTAAATATATGTCCTTATGCTACGTTGCTAAAGATGAACGTCAATCTCAACCGAATCCGAAGTAGCCATACGATCAGCAAAGCTTTTGATGGATCATGTCGGAATGCAGTCGAAGTAATTGAGTTGCAAATCGAAATTGGTCCCCATACATTCTGCGTGTCTTTCCACATACTCAAGATAGATTCGGGATATAACCTACTCATGGGAAGACCGTGGATTCATATGGCTGGGGCAGTCCCCTCCACCCTTCATCAATAACTAAAATAGATTATCACAATAGCCTAGTCACGATCAACGCTGAACCAGAGTGTCCTCAACATGGGGACCTGCCATTCATCAACACTAATGCAGATGTTGAACCGGTCAGTTGTCATGCCTTGGAAGTGAGCAATACTCAATACAATGCTATTGGAATGCCATTTCCCGTACCCAAGATCTCTGCCGAAGTAATGTTGGCTACTCAAGAAATGATGTCCTTGGGTCATCAGCCAGGACAAGGGTTGGGTAAAGATCACCAAGGTATCAAATACCACATCCAAGTAGCCAAGCAAACTGGGACAACTGGACTAGGCTATTCTGCCAGTTCTAGTCAAAGTAATCCTCATAAGCATCCGTAGATTCCTTCGGCTTCAACCATACGGCATTTATCTTCGCCATCAACCTTTGAGTCCGCACAACCTCATGTAAAGGTTCCAACCAGCGTGATGGCTCTAATATTTCCCAAACCATTGTTGTTCAAAGCAAAAGAAGTCTTTGTTCCAGATCCCAGAGTGAAGGAAGAGAAATAAAGAATCAAACAAAATGTCGTCCGGATAATGTTGGGCATGCGCATCATTGTTCATGATGAACATACAAACAGATACACCCCATACGATGATTGCCCAAACATCACGGTTATCATTTAGGAAAAGAAGGACGATGACAGCCCCTCCATCAATGCAGTCCACCCGGACTTTATCCTTGCCAATTGGAGCAACACTCCTTACATTGGTCGACAAGGGTAAAATGGGCAGGAACTCTTTCTGCCCTGTAGATATCATAACTGCTTACTTTTCTGTACAGTATTAGCAGTCCTTTTGCCAGTACATGCTAACACTTTGTATGATTAAACAACTTCATATATACTAAGTGAAAGCATATTTTGTTTTAGGACCCTGAATTTAGATGTGCTTGTACTTGCTGATACGGTACCTCTTCTCCACAAAGATTGTGACTTTGATGTAGAGATGAATTTAGCCTTGATGGAAACACAAGAGGACATTGAGGTGCCTCCAGAAATTCAAGAATGGGTCAAAGACAAACCTAAACCCAACCTCAACTATTTCCTTCAATCTTGGAACCTTAGAAAGCCCTAAGTTAATCCAGATTGGTTCAGACCTTACCCCAAACCAACGGAATCACATGGTTATGCTACTAACCCAATTTCAAGATGTGTTTGCATGGTCTCATGAAGACATGGTGGGTTTATCCACTGACATTGTTCTTCATCGCCTTCCCATTAAAGAGGGATTCAAGCCAATCAAGCAGAAGCTCAGGCGATTAAAACCTGAGTGGAGTTTAAAGGTGAAAGAAGAAATTGTGAAATAATTTCAAGCTGGTATTTTCATGGTGTCTACATATCCTGAGTGGATATCCAACATCGCGCCTGTACCTAAACCTGGAGGAAAGGTGCGAATTTGCATGGATTATAGGGATTTAAATAAAGCTTGCCTTAAGGATATCTTTCCTGTGCCATTCATCCACATTCTCATTGACAATAATGCTCAATACGACATGTACTCCTTTGCTGATTGCTTTACGGGGTACCATCAGATCATGGTTCCTGAGGAAGATCGTGAGAAAACTGCTTTCATCACTCCTTGGAGAACCTTTTGCTATAGATGGTTGTCATTCGGCCTTATCAATGCTGGAGCCACCTATCAACGAGCTATGATGGCTCTCTTCCATGACTTAATGTACAAAGAGATAGAGATCTACATGGATGACATCATTGTCAAATCTCGGAAGGAGACTTAGACCATCTCAAAAAGCTTTTCAATAGGTTGCGCAAGTACAACTTGAAGTTGAATCCTGCCAAGTGTGCCTTTGGCGTTAAATTAGGCAAGTTGCTAGGATTTCTAGTCAGCCACAAAGGAATTGAGCTGCATCCTACCAAAATCTAGGCCATTACGAAAATGTCCATTCCTCAGACAAAGAAGGAAATACGGGGATTTTTGGGAAGAATCAACTTCATTAGCAGGTTCATCTCTCAACTCACAGCAACCTGTGAGCCTATCTTCAAGCTGTTAAGGAAGAACTCCTCCATGAAATGGGGTAATGAGTGCCAGAAGGCCTTCCTTACCATCAAAGAGCAGCTAGTCAAAGCTCCTATTTTGGTACCACCTAGGGATGATGTTCCCCTGTTCATGTACCTTTCCATAAGTGACAATGCTATGGGCTGCATGCTGGGACAGAAAGATGATAGAGGTCAAGAACGAGCTATTTATTACCTCAATAAAAGATTCAGCATCAGTGAACACAAGTACACTCTAATTGAGAGGACTTGTTGGGCTTTAGCATGGGCTGCCATGAGGTTACAACATTACCTCCATGGGCATACAACCCATCTCATATCCCGCATGGATCCTCTCAAGTATGTGTTCAGTAAACCCATACTGAATTGTCGGCTGTCCAGATGACAGTTGATCCTACAATAATTTGACATTGTTTACGTTACTCAGAAGTCCATTAAAGGTCAAGGAATTGTGGATCAACTGGCCACCGCACCCTCAGGGGATTTCAAACCCTTGGAAACATACTTCCCCGATGAAGGGGTAATGGCAATTCAGCCACACCAATACACGCTAAGCATGGAAGATGTATTTTGATGGAGCTGTTAATACGAAAGGTTCTGGAGCTAGAGCAGTTCTAGTATCCGGTACGGGGGAGCAGTATCCCGTCGCCGTCAAATTATAGTTTGTCAGCACCAACAACACATCTGAGTATGAAGGCTGTATCATGGGGCTAAAACTTACCCGTTCTATGGGTATCAGACGGTTAACAGTCTTTGGGGATTCAGAGTTGATAGTCAAACAATCCACGAGAATCTATCAAACCAAAGAGCTACGTTTACTGCCTTACCATTGGCAGGTTTTACAAATGGCTTTGGAGTTTGAAGAGATCTCCTTTCTACACATTCCTCGTAATAGGAATGACTTTGCAGACGCATTAGCAACTTTGGCCTCCTTAATTTATCTGCTTGACAAGGAACACATGCCAAGCTTCACAGTAGCCCTGGAAAAGGCACAAGCCTATGGGAACTATGTTGGAGAAGTATCAGATGAACTACCTCCTATCCAACAATATTGGTATCAACATATCAAGGAGTACTTACGAGATGAATCTACACCATCTGAGGCGAGCCTGAATGAGCAAAGGCGGATTCATCGACTTTCTATGAAATTCTACCTGAGCGGAGATGCACTCTCCAATAGAGATGCAGGACTAGGTCTCCTTAGATGCCTGGATAAGGACTAAGCTCAGAGACTCATGGATGAGGTCCATGGTGGAGTCTGTGGCCCACACATGAGTGGCCCCCTCCTTGTTAAGAAGATCCTCAGGACATGACATTACTGGCTATCTCTTAAAGCTAACTACAATGACCACGTCAGGAGATGTTATCAATGCCAAATTTATGGGAATGTTATCCACGCCCGTCCACGGGAGCTCCACAATATGAGTTCACCTTGGCCCTTCTCAATGTGGGGAATGGATGTGATTGGGCCCATCGAGCCCAAAGCTAGTAATGGACATCGGTTCATCTTCACCGTGATCGACTACTTTACCAAGTGGGTAGAAGCAGCCTCCATCCACAGGGTTACCAAAGAAGTCATCATTGCATTCCTCAGAAACAATGTCATTTGTCGATACGGACAACCCGAGGTAATCGTATCAGACAATGCTAAGAACCTCAACAACAAAATGATGGAGGAACTATGCAGTAAATTCCACATCAAACACCCTAACTCCGTCATCTACCGTCCAAAGATGAATGGTGCTGTTGAAGCGGGTAACAAAAACATCAAGAAGATTATACAAAAGATGTCCGCCAACCACAGAGGATGGCCTGACTTATTGTCTCTTACTCTGTTAGCCAATAGAACATCAATGCACACTTTAACTGGGGCAACCCCCTACGCATTAACCTATGGGATGGAAGCAGTACTCCCCATAGAAGTATAAATAGAATCCCTTAGAGTGTTGATGGACACTCAGCTGGATGAAGATTAATGGGTACAAGACATGTATCACCAATTGTCTCTAATAGATGAAAGGCGAACCGCGGCTATCTTCCATGGTCAATTATATCAACAAAGGATCGCCAGATCCTACAAAAGAAAAGTTCGGCTACGACAGTTTAAACAACATGACTTGGTTTTAAAGAAGATCTTAAACAACCAAGATCAGTCTAAGGGAAAATTCGCTCCTAACTGGGAAGGCCCATTTATTGTCAAGGAGGTATTGACAGGAGGTGCTCTCAGATTACAGGAAATGGACGGCGATGAATTTCCACATCTTATCAACTCAGACACCGTGAAACGGTACTACGTCTGAAGTTACCATCAAGCAAACATCCTGGTGTTGGATCATCAGATCATCAGTCATTTCGGTTCTTTAACCTTTTACCATATACAACTCTTTTCTACACTTTGCCCCTCAGAGAAACATACTCTTTAAGCCAACAGCCTGGCTTCACTGCGCTCATACAACTTAGGTCATCCCACTATGGATTGAACCTCTCGCATTTGTAGTTTGACTACCCATACGTGGGATCAAACTTCTCGTACCTGCAGTTTGTCCTCAACCTATGATCAAACTTTCTCTTCCCCGCAGTCTATCTTGCACATGGGATTAAACTTTCTTGCCCACAGTTTGACCTGTACATGGGATTAATCTTTCTTCCCCGCAGTTTATCCTGTACATGGGATCCCGCTTTTTAACTTGCCTTGAGAGGCGAACTACGTCGACCTGATCTCCTTAATACACGGGAGTACGTAGGCAACCATATTCTATATGGCCCGGTCGCAATAAGCAAAAATCAACAAAAACATTTCTACCCTTTTCTACAAAAACGAAAACCACAAAAACACTTCTACAACCTTTTTCATCAATAAAACTTCTACACCCATCTGCCTTTCATAAACAGCATTGAACCTCTTACACCAGGTTTGAACTACGCAGACCTGATCTCCTCTTCAATAGGAGTACGTAGGTAGCCATTTATTGTTCTGTCTAACCCCCTACCAAAACACAAATACCTGTCAAATGTACTAGGATCAATCCTTCAATCCACTACATTTTATTGGCTTCAAACCAAAGGGATGGAATTACCTGAACTCCTCCCAATAGGAGATTCTGAGACCATCTAAGCTGCGGTTGTTCCTTTAAGAGTAACACCAATCCTTAAGAGATAGAATTAACTAGGCTCCTCCTAAATAGGAGTACTGGCGACCATCTCTGGTGCGGTCAATCTCAGAGAGAAAAGCCACAATCCTCTCCACATTTCTATATAGAAACTAATCCCAAGACACCAAAGATGGTAGGGATACACACAGATCCATGATCTATTCTGAACTATCCAGAGACAACTCAATGTCCATCCATCATGGAGGAATTCAGAATACATCAAGATCATAAGCCCTAAAGAAGCAGGCAAATATCAAGAAAGTATCATAGCATATCTAAAAGGGAAGTGATCAAAAATATATTTCCCTGCTATATATAATGCTGTTTGATATACATAATGTAAACTGTACATGACAAAATGGCTAAGCTAGTATGTGCAGGAAAGTACGAGCTCATCTACAAATCTGTGTATATGCGAGCGAACAAGCCCAACATGGCATCCCTATCAGAAGAAGGAGGCGAAGCTGTGGTCTCCTGTACAAGGATGTCCACACGACTCAACAGATCTGTAGCCATTTGCATGGTGACCATATGCTCAACAATATATGTGCTCATCTCTACAAGCATGCCAGTGGTAAGGGACCTCACTGCAGTACTATTTGTGACGGCTATATCCCGAGCAGATATAGCACTATCCCTCTCAACTATCACTGCATCTCTGGCTGATCTGAACTCATTCCGCTCAATAACAACAGTATCTCTACGAGCCAATGCCTCGTCCCTCTCTAACAGGGCTGCGTCTCTCCCATCAAGAGCTGTCAACATCAGGGATCTAGCATGATCTCTCTCAAAGGTCATCAGATGAAGACTCTGCTCAAAGTACTGTGCTGAATGCTGAATCACAACAGTACTAGTACTGGGAGAATCTAAAGAAAATACTGGCAACCTAGTAGATGGCTCCTCCTCGGTGTGAGAATCAATGTCCTCTATGGGCTCTCCACTATCTGAGTCAATACTCAGTAATGTGGATACTACCTCAGCCGGTGTAGTCTCTGTCTCCATGCATGAGGAATACTCTGCAGAATAACCTAGATGACTAATAGAGAAAGCGACTATCTCACGCTGATCCCAACATGCATACACACGGGATATGTCCTATGCTGAAAGATAGCGAGAAGCTAAACGCTGGCCCAACGCCCCCTCGAAAGGATGAAAATCCTGAAACTGGTCAAACTGCGACATCACGGGAAGTGGATGGTAAGTAGTCATGCCCCTCAAATCAGCCAGAGGGATGTAATCCATGCCCAAAGCATAAGTAATAAAGCTATAAGGTGAGCTGAGCCCGGAGCATAGCAATATACTAAACGGGTCTACAATATCAGCTAAGAAAGCAGACCAAGATACAACATCCGTTCACTTCGCAGGCTGAAATGAATATGCCATGGCTATATCATGGGTGAAGCAATACCCATGCCATCTGAAAGTGCTAATCGGTCTCAGGTGTGACATAAACCACACGTATAGCATGACCGAACTGCCCGTAAATACTCCTGTCAGATAAGTGCAGCAGTATGTAGCTGACTTCAATGTCTCGGCTATAATCATAGGTATGATGGTACGACCCTCCCTGAGAGCTCTCACCGCCATGATAACTCCTATGTCTAACTCATCCATATATACAGTGGCATGTAGATATATGATAGTACGAACAATAGCAGTACATCTACCCTGGCCAGACACCAATGATCCTCTGGTGTGGTAAAATCCCCGGAATGTCATCTATAACTATCCTCAGAGCCAAATCTGTGAAATAGAAAATGTTGGGATATAACGTAGCCAGATGTAAGCTCATCTTGTAATACCCTACGCCTTAATCCAGTGAGGGTCATGAACCGTCGACTCATGTCCCCCAAAGCCATATGCACGCAAGGTCTGTCCAGTGATAACATCGTCAACCGTGCATACTCCTCCAGAGTGGGAGTTAACTCCTGGGTCCCAAATCGAAAAACCTGCCTCTCCGATACCCAGTGCTCCAGCATACCATCCACAAATCCTGTGGGAACCTAAAACATCAACAGGGTCATAGTATGCTGCAATAAATGATCTACGGTCACCCTGTCTGATGGTGACATGCTATCATACCACGATCGCATACCAGATACCATCAATAATGGTGGGGTATGATTAATACGGCTAACTTTCGAAGAAGACATCTGCACGGGCCGTGCCATAAGACCATCCAGGGGTCAATGCTGAATATCTCTGGACATACATAAATATGCATAACAAGATACATGCATTATAGATAATAGATGGCAATATGATATAGGGAATGGAAAAATTGTACATAAATTCCTAAGTATATCATCATCTAATACATCATCTCTGTACAGCTACAAATACAGGGAAATGGGGCACAGACGCCCTACTACTAACAGAGGCCTCTCAAAAGATATAGCGAGAATGGGGCACAGACACCCACTAGCTAACAAAGGCATATCAAAAGATATATTGAGAATACACATCAGAAGAAGATAATGGTGTCGATGACCACATCATCAATCCTGGTGTCCTCAGATTGAACCTTGGGTCTGTACATCACTCATTAGTATTCGCCCAATCACAGGGTATACTATGCCAATGATCTCAGACATTACAAGTTACATTCGACAATACCTTACACAGGTCCAATGTCGATCACTCAGGATCGTCATCCTCATTTACAACAAGAAACCTCGGCGGGGGTTACAACGCGCTTGTATATATCAAAATATAATAATCCCGACGGGGGTCACAACGCATTGTCATCCATTAATGTACGCATCAATGAAGGTCAAGTGGCCTTGATGTTATTTTAGCCGGTGGCAAGTAAACCCATCGAAGCATCGAGAGCTATTCGAGGATTTCATACTCGGGTACTCATATTCCCCAGCGTCTCCCCGGTGGGGGTTACAACGCAGTTTCGTTGACACACACATCAACGATGATCCAATACGTCTCCCTGACGGGGGTTACAGCACATGTTCCATTGACACACACATCAATGATGATCCAACACAGATCCCCGGTGGGGGGCTATAACGCATGTTTGCCGTTGATACACATGTCAGCAAAGGTCAAGCAACCTTGACATCAATTCAACTGTTGGCAAGTAAACCCAACATCGCATCAAAAACCATCTGATGATTTCATTAGTTGATACACACATCAACAAAGTCCAAGCAGCCTTGGCATTTATCCCCAGTAGGGAGTTCATTCGTTGATCTACACGGAGGATCAAATGTATCCCCGACGGGGGTTATAACGCATGGTAAACCATTGGTTCAGAAATCAACGAAGGTCGGGCAGCCTTGACAACATTTGCTATTGGTAGTAAAACCAACAGAACATTGACATACTCTGGCGATACAAACCAGGAAAGGTCAACGTCATCAAGAAGGATTGATGACGGAATATGTTATACACATCCTCAAACAGACAAAGCTTTATCCCCATAGATCTCTTACACATAAGAGGCACTTCTTCGAAATCGAGTATGTATCAAGGATTAAGGACTATTGTGATAACCCCAATGTTAACATCCTCAAAGATTTGGAACACACATCCAATCTGGTCATAATTGCCAAATCCCTAGTAAAAGCTATAAGGAGATAGCAATCATCCTCAAAATGTTGGGCAAAAACCCCATACACATGCATCACCCAGTTGCTTCATGTTATATTTCAAGTGTCTAGGATTCTTTATCCTATCAATGACATTGCATTGCATGAATATGATAAAGAGGGGCATCTGTAGACACTCAAAATTTTCTGAACTCCTGTTACTGACATTGGAAGAAGGCAGATGCGTCTTTCAAAGATAACCCTGGAAGACAGTCCACATCCAGTTCGAATACTACCGGAAGCTCAGTTTTAACCCCAAAACGCACACTGGGAGTAACAGCCTCAACCCCGGAACACACATCGGGAGTAACAGTTCCAAACTCGATGATGACACCGAGGCCTGCAGTTCCAATACCGAAACACACACCGGAGAAGACCAATTCATCCTGGAGATAACCCCGTGATGTTCCAGTCTCAGTCCCAACCATGGGAGTAGCTACCAACCTTGGCGATAATCCCAAGGAATGCAGTTCCGGTGATAACCCCAAAAATGCTTGTTTTAAATGCAATCAGCTTCAATCTCGGTGCTCACAATGAGATACTCAGTACCAACCCGAAGATAACACCAGGAGGACAGGCACACCTCATAAATGACACTGAGGACCTTCAACACTTGCAACAGTCCAATCTCAGCGATAACTCTGAGCAACGTCTACTTTATCAACCCAACTGGCAATAACCCCGATGAGGGGTAAAGTCATCATCTCGCCACCATGATGCCACACCGTACCGTCTCAACGCTTTGATACATACACAATGTCCCACAAAAGCCAAGGAAAACTAATCCCAAGTGACTATTGAGCAGGATAACAGATAGAATTTGAAGCTGAATATCAGAGGGCATCGTCCCATCTTCATGACTTTGTACAACCTCTAATCCCATGTCATTGTGTAACTCTCAACAACGGTGGTCCAAAATAGGTCCTATATACCTCAGTCGGATGCCCGAATTGCAATTCTAAAAGTTTGAGCGGACATCACGTTGCATGCGTGCACGTACTTTGAGACAACAGGACCTGCGAAGCCCGGGGCACCCCGGGTAGCCTCTGGTACACCTGCTGCCCACCCTCTATAAATAGAGGGCTTGGGGTGGACATTTTAAGAGAGGAGATGACGAAAAATCCCTGCCCAATTTGCTCTGTACTCACCCTATACTGAATGCTTTCTCATTTTAAACACTTGTTAGCTCACATATAGCTATTTCTATACCTGTGGAAGCTAGTGTTTATCTACTTTAAAGATATAGAAGTCTTCATTGGCAGCCCACTGTAAGCCTTCTCACACACTTTAAAGCCTTTCTCTTCATCTGTAAACACACCATTCTTCAAGTTGAGAGTCGTGTCGCGTGTATTTGCCCGAACTTCGGTCCGTAGTTTTATTTTAGTTTGTATATACATATATATTTATATATATATATATATATATATATATATATTTATATATATGGACTAACATTATTGAGTTATGCCTCGATTGAGCCTAGACTTTGGTCTGGAGCGTTTACTACTTTAATATATATATATATATATATATATATATATATATATATATATATATATATATATTTACTTCGTAGTGGTTGACCCTTTTTACTACTTTTTGTACATTTTGTCCCGCCTAGAGTTTCCTCCGTGGCGGTAGATAGCTTTTATAACTTTATTTACATTTCTGATCCCCCATGGAGGTGCTTCGTGATTGGTGATCATATCTGTATATATATTTATAGCTTTTATATATATACCTGCTTACTGCGTTTATATCAACTGCGGCATCATGTGAGCCTAGGAATCATGTGATTACAGATTCAGTTCACTGAATCTAGATTCGGTTCCCGTGATGGACATTTTCAGTTGTAAGTAGCTTGTAAATTTATTCACGGTGTTAGGATGTCCTCCGATGGTTTTCATACCCATGAGGATTTCGGCACTGTTTGGTATATTATTTTTTGAAAAGATGGTTCGCATCTCGAAAATAAAAGTAATCAAGCCAAACATTTATTAAATTACTATTGAGCATAAGGATTTGAAAAACCTCTTTTACAAAACATCACTACAATATCTTGTGTAAAATTGAATTTTTATATAAATTCAAACCCTGTGTATATAGGTGCGAACGAGGCCTCGCACTACTTCAAAATAAAAGCACATTGACCCACACACACACACATTCATATAACAGTTTCTTGAAAAGTGGCGGTCATCGTGGCAACACGGAGGTCGAGGGGTGCCTAACACCTTCCCTCCGCATAAGCAAGTCCCCGGACCCTAATTGAATCTCAGTTTCACCGACCCGTTTAGCAGTGTCACATCACTAGGTCAATGTACAAACCTTTTCTCGGTTGTGTTAGTACAACCAGTTAAAAAATCAACTGTCGACTCTTACAGTCCAATCGTCGACTTTATACATGTCGGACCTTTTTCACTTGTTTTTTCAAACAAATCTCACATAAAATGAGAACACAAAAAAACAGGTAACGAAAAGGGACAGGAAAAAATCCCGACATCGACACGGGGTACTATTCACTCGAGTACTATTCACCTGAGGTACTATTCATGATAAAAATTGATTCGTTTTTGGTCCAAATTATTTTTGGTACAATATTATTCTTAAATTTTACTCCACAAAGCAGTATCATGTTGACAATTTGGACGTAATTGATTTCTGGATAAATTAAATTATAAATCTTTAAAAATTTATCCTTGAACATGTTTTATTGAATTCTTATATCATTGTCATCATCCTCATGTTTATATTATGTTGAAAGTAATCTTTGGCCTGTAGTGCATAGATGGACTTGGTATTATTATGACCAGGGATTATTCGGTATAATCATGACCGTAATGTTACAAATGATGTGGTAAAAGTCCCCATTGGCCCGTTACGCATTGATGGACAGTTGTTGGCATGATCATGACCATTGATGAATACAAGAATATCCGTGGCCCGTAGTACATGGATACTTTATGGACATGATACTAATGAATATCATTGGCCGTAGTGCAGGGATGATGTGAATTATTTTTTAGGCTGAGTCTCAGTGATAAAAGTGATGAAAAACCTTTTAAATCATAGAAGATAGTAGATTTTATTCTTTACTTGACTCTTCTAATGGATTGCTTGTTCCGCTGTAGTTAAACTTGATGTTCGTTATTTTTTATCAGTTTAACACTGTTAAAGACTAACGATAAATTATTCTGCATTATCTTAGTCATAATATTTCTTACTAGGCTACTTGAGCTCACCCTTTTGCTTTCATTGTCCTCTTAAAGAATTGAGAACATAGCCAGGACTAGTCGAGGAACGGAGTGACGGTCCAGATGATAGCATTAGTAGTCCTCACTATTCTATGAAATAGTGTGATAATAAATGTAATGAGGACTTATTTTGAGTTTTAATACTGTCTAGCAGACAATATTTGTATTAAAACTCACAACTTATGTTGTGTCGCATTCTACACGACATTTAACAGTTGTATAAATTAAGTTTGTATTTGTATTTTGTACCATGTATTTGGCGACTCAAGAGGGGTGATGTATACCTATTTTGGGGGCGTCACACTAAGTTTCTCCCAGAGTGGCGCAGCTGCGCCACTTCTGTATTGTAAACCAGCGCAGCTGAGCCGGTAGTAAAATTTGGAAAATAATCTCTACTGTATGCATGAGTTACCAAGATGGATTGTTAACATTAATAAAATAGGAAATGAATAAGTGATATAGTGGACTAATTACCATATTATTTATATTATTATTAATATGAAAATTATTATTTGATTAAATGTGGTTATGTACCACCCTGTGTGATATAAGAACATGTAAGTAGTAGTACCATATAATTACTTCATACATTGACATTGCATAAGGTGTGACATTTAAATAGGAATAAATGTTATACAAAACTATATAGTAAAAGTAAGTGAACCATATAATTTTATGAGATGAGTTTTTCTGACATCATCATGTGTAGTGGGATAAGTGAATGTGTATTTTAATATATGGAAGAAAATCAATCTAGTAAATAAATATTTACTATTAAATGTTTATTTCAATATTTATGTATAATCGGAATAAAAAAGTTTTATGGAAATATTGGGTTATCAGTACCCAACTGAATTATGTGCATACCTATTATAAATATTAATTGGACTAGACCAATGTACATGGATTATATGATTGTATGTATATACCCCTAACTTATCACATTGTAGTAATATTAGCTCATTAAATCTACACATGAAAACCTAAAAAAGGAATTAACAGCTAAGTATGCTAAACTTCCACATTGCAAATGCCAAGTATTAGGAGGGAGTGTCCCAAATTGAGTGTCACTTTTGCTTCATTCATGTGTTTAGGCCATTGGCCTAAGCCTACCCTCTCCTCCAATGTCAATTCTCAGCAGCAATCAAATGATGAAGAGGGGAGTAGGCTGAATAGTAACAGTAGAGTACTTTCTACCAAACCTCCATGAACCACCATTTTCTTCTTCTCCCTGTTAAACAAATTTGGTGGACAAAGGCTTTACGTGATTATTAAAGTCTCTATAAATTAAGCTCTTCTCTTCTCAATTATAATTTGCTGAGTATCTATTGAGTTGCAATTGGAGTGTGAACTACCTATAAGAGTAAGCAATCTAAGTTAAGAGCAAGACTAGCAATTCAAGCTCCAACAGAGGTAGTATTTTTGTTCCTTGTTCTTAATTTCCAAGTTGGTTAATTTATAGAATTTCATGAAAATCTTTGTGAATTGGCTTAGAAGTTACTAGCATGTTGTTAGTTAAGTTAATGTTGTTAGTTGATATTGAGCATGCTAAGTGAGAGTTTTCGAATATCGGTTTGTTTTTTCCAAAGTAGAGGCCTTTTTGGACTGTCCAGGGTAGAGCGCAGCTGCGTACTCCCTGCAGTTCAAAATAGCACAGCTGCGCCGGGCACCAGTCAGGAATTCCAACTTCTGTTGCTTTCTGATGAGTTCTAACATGTTGGTATGACTTAGATATGCATGAAAATAGGTCTGACTAGTAGTCTTAAGTTCCTTGTTTATATCCAACTTGTTTTGGTCTTGGGATAGATGACTTTCTAAAGAAAAAATTGGCATCCTTGCGGGTAATATTCATGAATACCATGTGGATTATGTTTTGACTATTGTGAACTTGTAGACATGACCTAAAAACACATGAGATGTGATTCTAAGATGTTTTGGTATGACTAGAATGCATGGGTTAAGTTTAAAATGTTTTTGCAAGCAAACTCAGACGTTTTTTCAAACTAAGTTGCATAGTTATATTATGATACTTAAAATGGCATGTTTATGTTCTTTTAGTCTCTAAGCATGACTCATTTGTATACTCACTTTGTTAGACATAATGTAAAATAAACAAGCATGAGTTAGGCATGTTTTAAAGCAATAAATGATTCTAGTTATGTGTAAATGATGAAAACCCTTGTGAGCATGCATACTACAGGTTATATGACCACCTCATGTGAATATATGGCAAAAATAGTAGGCTTTGTGATTTCATGACCTTAATTGGCCTTAACTCATTAGAAATCCCAAACTAGAACCATAACATACAAAGGTTAACATAGGATAATCATAAGAGCATGCAAGGCCCTTTAACATGTGTGTATGCTTTGTGTTAATATCTATGTATGCTTAGAATGAGACTAATCCAGAAAGGGTAAAACTCCATTCTAGTCTAGCCCGGGGACATCGTAGCTGCGCCGTCCCTAAGCCTAACTAGGGTGTAGATTCGCCCTCCTATATTCTTGTATGACTTATTCTGCTTGTAATCTGAAACTTGATGCATGTGTGTATGGATTTTTTAAGCTTTAGTACATGACTCAAGTGATGTTTTAAGTGTACAATATGTGTTGACAATATGTTTGATAAGTGTTTCTAAAAACATTAAAAAGCTAAGTTAACGAGATTACAAAACTAAGTAGTTGGTTATGTAGTAACGTGTAATCTGATTATGTAACTAAGTTAAAACCTAATATATATGCTTAACGTACGTATCAAGTATATGTATTCGACTTATGTAACTAATGAATATACATATATGCGTAACTACATTACCATAGGATTTCAAAGTGTTTATAATCTATGTGACACCCGCAAAATAGGTATACATCACCCATTCTGAGTCGCCAAATACATGGTACAAAATACAACTACAACTTAATTATACAACTTTCGTGCAGAATACGATAAAACATAAGCTGTGAGTTTTAATACAAATATTGTCTCCTAGACAATATCCAAACTCAAATTCAATCCTCATTACAATTAGTATCACACTATTTTATAGAATAGTGAGGACTACTATGGCAACCATCTCGAACCGTCACTCCATTTCCCGATTAGTCCCAGCTATATTCTCATTTCCTGAAGAGAACAGTGAAAGAAAGGGTGAGCTCAACTAGCCCAGTAATAAATATTATGACTAAGATGATGCAGAATAAATTATCCTTAGCCTTCAACAGTATAACAACTGATAGAATACAATAGACAACAAGTTTTAGATCAACAACTGCAATGGAACAAGCAATCCATTTGAAGAGTCAAGCAGAGCATGATATCTACTATCTTCTATGATTTAAAAGTTTATCATCAATTTTATCACTGAGACTCAGTTCAATAAATAATCCACATCACTGAATTATCCATGCACTACGGGCCAAGTATATTCATTAGTATCACAACCACGAATTATCCATGCACTACAGGCCAAGGATATTCATGTTTTCACCAATGGTCATGATTATACCGAATAATCCTTGGTCATAATCATACCAATCAACAGTCCATCTATGCACTACGGGCCAAAGATGACTTTTACCATATTATTTGTAACATTATAGGTCATGATTATACCGAATGATCCCTGGTCATAATCATACCAATCAACAGTCCATCTATACACTACGGGCCAAAGATGGCTTTCATCACAATATAAGCATGAGAATGATGATAATTATATAAGAATTCAATTAAATGAGAGCAAGGATAAATTTTAAAGATTTATAATTTAATTTATCCAGAATTCAATAATGTCCAAATTGTCAACATGATACTGCTTTGTGGAGTAAAATTTAAGAATAATATTGTATCAAAAATGATTTAGACAGAAAAGAAATCAATTTTTGTCATGAATAGTATGTCAGGTGAATAGTACCTGAGTGAATAGTATCTCGTGAATAGTGCTTCGTGAATAGTACTTCGAAAATAGTATTTTGTGAATAGTACCCCGTGAATAGTACCCAATTAATAGTACTTTGTGAATAGTATCCCATGAATAGTATTTTGTGAATAGTACCCCGTGAATAGTATTTCAGCATGAAAAGCTTAAAACTTAACAAGAATGTTCAGAAAAATATCCTTGTGAAACGATATTAGATGAAGTGCAAATTTGAAGGATATTCTACTAATTTCACGGAGTGTAGAAGCAATACTTTAACAAAATGAGTGTTGAATTAGGAATACGAAATGAAATAATATTACTTACATACTACAGAGTATGGAAGAAAATATTATTTCATACGAATATTGAACAAAAATAATATCCTTTACGAATAAGAAATAAATAACAACCCTTACTTTAGTAGAAGACTGGATACTGGAATAATGAAGTAGCAGAATACTCTTCTTCTTCCTTTCTATAGTTTCTCTCTCTATAGTTGCTCTTGTGAGTCTTAGTGAATTGGTGAGAATGAAAGAAGAAATGAGCTTCTATTTATAGTAAAACATAGTTTCGATAATTGCACGTTTAGGGGCTCGTATTATTACAATATAGTACCTTCATCTTTACCTTCGTTTTTAATTTTGTCCTGCAAGTATTATCAATCTTACACCACCTCCCCTAATAGTATACGCATGTGAACCAATAGTTCCATACATTTGAACCAACAGTAATTTGCATGTGAACCAATAGCAATTAATTGCTCATTTATCCGATTAATTGTCGGTTTGGTCAATAATAACAAATTCAACAAATCATAGAATTACCTTCTTTGAGGGTAGTTGGGTCACAGAATAATTAAAGAAAACCAAATTAAACAAACATATTTAATCAACACAAACTTATTCATCATTAATATTATAACTCACAATATTTAACAACCAGATTATTCCCAGGAAAGAGGGGGCTTTTCGGTAAGGATTTCTCCCTATTGGCGCGCAATTAGGTGACCAAACCCCATTCCTCGACAGAACTTTCTAGACATCGACAATAATGCAAATAATAATATGAATAACTTTTTCGTCTCAATTATTGATTTAATAATATAAAATATTTTGCAGATGATACTATGACAATAATTGAATCAATAATATGAGAGATACTATGCAGCAATTACTATGGTAATAATCAACTAAAACTGAGTGACTTCTCACGTAATCATCAATAATCAAAGATATTGTACACTACCGTGTGCTACTATGCAACCACGCGTATTACTGTACTTTTACTACCGGATATTTCAATAGTTTAACGGTAAAACTTTCGCTGTTATTTTTATAAAAAGATATTTCTGTCATTTTCTAACTTCGACAATACTTCCGTTGTAGGGGTCCACAAATGATTGTGTCGTCGTATGGATATTCCCCGACAAAAAGAATATTCCTCGACCAAACGAATATTTTATGACAACTTGCTTACTTTGCAAAATTTTCACATATTATCCTTAACTTTAACCCTTTATCAATTTAACCATTTACTAAATAAAATAATAATTATAAGAAAATTGAATACTTTCATTTCATAAAATTCGGGGTCTTACAATCTATAAATTGGTAAACTATGCTTGAGATAAGTTCCCTAACTCTCATCACTTTACATATTGTATAAATCTGAATTGTTGCCATATCGACCATATTTACATCGAGCAAATATCTATTACTATTCAGAAATCAATTTTATATCTTGATGTTGTTGCAAGCCATTGATTCGCCTAGACTAATATCATGTGTTAGAAAGCTATCCAAACCAATTGTCTTGGTGTGGACTCTTATAAATCTACTAAGATGAAAAACCTTCATTGAAGGGGAAATTACATAACTGTGGACTCTTATAAATCTGTTGAGATGAAAAACCCTCATTGAAGGGGAAATTACATAACTGTTGGGGGACCGACGTGCACACATACTAGCATGTTTAAATGTTATGCATAACGTATGGTACTTTAGGTTGATCACATGTTGTACTTGTTTATAATGGATTTTTAGTATAATACTGTTAATTCTAGTAGAAGTTCCTAGGCCCTAGTGACTGCTCAGTGTTCATTATTCTTAAATCTTGAAATGATTAAATCTTTGAATCTTGTTGATATTTTTTAGTCCATATCGACACTTATTGAGAATTATTGATAATTTCTGTTATCCTTCAACTATCATTCACTGTTATACCCTTGAGATTTAAACATTAAGACTATTCACCCTTATTGCTATATTACTTACTGGGCAAATTTGTTGCTCATTCTTGCTTTCCTAAAACTTTTAGTTAAGGCAGAATGTGGTGAACCCTCAGGCAAGGACAAAGGTAAGGGCAAGGCTATGAAATAGCTTTGATCCTTTGCGATAGGAATTTAATATCATCATGTTGTATTAAGACTTATGTATTATGAGGTACTAAGTTATGTTTAAATTTAAGTTATGTAATGCTGTAATAACGATTCCAAGACTTTGGGATGAGAATATTTATGTTATAACAATGTAAATTATTCTATTATTTTGTTGTGTGAGATTTTTGGTATGTTATTAGAGCTAGTACGTGATGTACCGAATTTGAGATATTTGTGTCTGAATTTGGGGGCGTCACAGGTTGGTATCAAAGCAATATGTTATAAATCTTAGGAGTGAGAATCCTTAGACTATAACCTTAGAAGAACTTAGAGGATGGAAGGAAATAAAACTCATATAGAGTTTTCCTAGAAATTTAGTGGCGTGATGAAATATATTTTCATTCCATACAATGAATTTAAGTTTTATTTTGATATTCTAATGGAGTTTGTTGTTGGTTATCTTGTGTTTGTGATTGTAGGATGTCAGACTTGGGAGGACCCAGTAGAGTGATAGAGGAGGAGCCACGTGACATATATGTGGTGTATGAGGCACCACTAATAATAGAGCCCATTTTGGCAGTAGCCCCTATAGATGATGAGGATAAGGAGGAGGAGATAGAGCCATATCCTGTAGATTCGGATCCCGAGGAAGAACCCATGGAGGATGAACCCGTGGAAGATTCGACGAGGCTACATTCGAGGACCGGATGTTGGGGGAATATGAGGAGCGGATTTTAGAATTCAAATGAGAGAAATCAAGATGGAGAAGCTGAGGGATGAAGACCATACAAGGAAGCTAGAGATGCAGAGATGGAGGTAGAACTTGCATATCGTAAGGAAACAGGTATACAAATGGGAACTCTTTTTCACTATTCGATATCCAAGAATGTGGAATTTATGGGTAAGCTAGAGGAGTTCGAGCAGAAGGAGTTGAGTGAGAAAGCTGAGAAAGAGGCTCTTCGCACTCAGGTTGAGCTAGAGGTTATGGAGAGGATCCACTTCGAGGAGAAGTGGGAAGAAGCTAATGATAGAGCAGGAGACCTGGAAGATGAAGTGAGGTGTAAGAGGAGGAAAATGAACAAGATGGGTTATGCCTTTCGTACGGCCATAAAGAGATTTATTGATGGTGTATACCATTTGTAACGCCCCCAATATAGGTTTACACAACCCATTTTGAGTCACTAAATACATGGTACATAATTTAAATACAAACTTCATTTATATAACTATTGAACTGTTGTGCAAAATACGACAAAACATAAATTGTGAGTTTTAATACAAATATTATCTCGTAGACAATATCCAAACTCAAAAGAAGTCCTCATTTTAATTATTATCACACTATTTTATAGAATAGTGAGGACTACTATAGCCACCATTGTAAGACTCTAACTTTTTTATGAATAAAGATTTAATTTTCTCTAATTGTTATTTTGAATAATAAATGTGTGGATTTGATATAATGTTATAGTTATGGATGATATGTGTAAATTTTGCAAAGTAAACAAGTGGTCATAAAATATTCGTTTGATTGGGGAATATTCTTTTTGTCGAGGAATATTCGTACAACGGCACAATCATTGGTGGACCCCACAACAGAATTACTATCGGATATAGAAAGCGACAGAAATAACCTTTTTATAAAAATAACGACAAATTTTTTACCATTAACTGTTGAAATACCCGGTGATAAAAGCACAGTAATACACGTGGTTGAACAGTAACATATGATATTATACAATATCTCTGATTATTGATGCTTACTAAAGAAGTCACTCAATTTTATTCAATTATTACCACAGTAGTTGTTGCATAGTATCGCATATTATTGATACAATTATTGTCATAGTATCATCTGCACGATATTTTATATTATTAAATCAATAATTGAGACGATATAGTTATTCATATTATTATTTGCATTATTGACAATGTCTAGAAAGTTCTGTCGAGAAAAGGAGTTGCGCGTCAATAAGAAGAAGTCTTTATTGGAAAGCCCCCTGTTTCCTGGGAATGATCTGATTGTCAATATTGTGAGTTATAATATTAATGATGAATAATTGTTGAAAGATTAAAAATGTGTGTATTGAAGATAAATGATTTGTGGTAAATATTTATTCAATTTTTGATATAAATAGAGTGATTTTTTGTGACGCCCCAAAATCCGGGTATCTTTCAACCCGACAGATGGTGCTACACGGTACTCATAATCATACATTCATTCCATTGAAACAACAACAAAATGAACATAATTACTACTTTCTTATTACAATAATAATAAATTCTTTCCCCAGGTTCTGTAACCGATACATTCTTTGTTATCATAATATGATTCATACAAACATACTAGTCTATTACAGAATAAACTAATTATTCATTTTTGCTTTGCCTTTATCTTTACTAGAACCCTCAATTCTTTCGGCCTTAGCTGCAATCATATAATTTAAGAAAGAAGTGAGCATAACTAGCTCAGCAAGTCTAGCAAAGGATAATATAAATACCACGTCGAGAATTATATGATTATATTCCATAACTGAACAAATAGCTATGAAGTACTACGAAACGTTGACTAGCACTTCTCATCTCATAACAACAATTCTAAAGTATATATAATACCTTATGAATTCTGAACCGGTCAAAAGACCATGAACATACTCTTTTCGTTTTCATACATGAAAAGGACATCCCGACACAACGGTCGTACATCCGATATATCTTAGGAGCACTTCTAGGTGATTTGCCTATAGTACTAGATCTATGTTGATCAACACTTATCCATTAAACGTATTTACGTTTAAGTTTTGGCAACCTCGCGTGCCCATCGAATAATCGATGAAAATACATTTGTTTGTCCATATACAAACTTACCTTTGAATCCATACCAAATACTTTGCATAGGATAGCGTTAATAGTTCTATATCGAAAGACTTGTAAACAAATCAATCTAACTCTTAAGAATAGTCTAGCCGAGTTAAAATTGGCATTGACCCTTTCGTAAAATAATTCATGCATCTTAAAACATGAATAACAGAAACTCAGCTAACAGGAAGGTTAGACAAGCGTTAAGAAAACTTGCCTTCAAGCGTCTTCGAATATAATATTCAACAATTCTTGCTCGTTACAGTATCTATATTACATATTCACATAGCATACTGAGATTAGTTACTAAACAATCTAACTTCATTGTTTTAACCAACTTCTTTCTCTTCTATGTCTTAAATAAATTTAATAAATGTCAACTCGACTTACTATACTTCCTTACGGTTTTTCAAATTCTTACGTTACTAACCGAGACTCAATCATCTTTGGTTAAGTACACTTAGTGAATACCGTTCACGGTTTACTTACTTACACTTCGCGTTCTTCGTTTACTTACTATTACACCATGCTCAAGTTCCTAAAGTCAACACTAAATAAGGGATTTAAGATTGATCTTACTATATATATTAAGTACATACATACTTCACTATTGGTTTACAATTTCTTTGGTTCAAAAACAACTTCGTCAACATTGTTTCAGTACCCCCCGCCCCGGCAGGGGTTTGTTCTTCAAATATGCAAGCCCCGGCGGGCATGGTCCCTGCTAACATGTGAAATACCCCACGCCCCGGTGGGGATTCTGGCCTTTACATAGCCCACCCCGACGGGGTCGAGGCTGTTAGTTCCTTATGCTTCTTTTCTTGCCAGGTTTTTACATGTTCATTTAACATTAGTAAGCGTTCCTAATTCGTTTTACATCCGTATTGGCTCATTCAAAAGCTATTAACTCCTAAATCATGTGCATTATGATTTCATTTTCGAATCTTTTAACACGGAATTCACCGCTTAGTTCATTATTAAGCATTCGTTTATCGTTCGTGAGCGTTCATAACTCGTTTCCTTCGTTCTAAGTCGAAATTCAACGATTCTTGAGTCCACGACTCGTGAATACTTTATACTATGCTATGCCATCGAAAACCAAGGTTTCCGAACAAAACGACAAGTTTTGACTACTAATCCGAAATTATACGATTTTAACGTTTAACATCTACTTTCGTACAATTCGCCATAACTTCGTTACTCGTGTTTTATACTCCAAATCAAATGGAACAACTCCATTGATTCATCATCTACATCCTAACCAAGCAATATGCACATACCCTAACAAGGATAGTTTTCAATTTGTCTATCAACAACCAAGTTAACGTTAAAAGGTTTTCTCATTTAAACTTACGTAACCACTTATGATTTCTACTTAAACATGACTTATCAATGTTTTAATCATTAATAGCCATCCTTATTCCTCCGGAAGAGATATGCTCCACCAATTCTTACTTTTCTACGAAAAATGAATAGAAAAGAATCGAAGACAAACGTTTAGAGATATTACCTTTTTCGTTCTTCACGTTCTTTCTAAAACTCTTATACTTTGCTTCAAAGTAACTTGATTACATGTTTCTAGCTCTTTCTCTCTCTCTCAATATATGTTGGACAAAGTTGCAAAGTAATAAACGACCAACTAAAGCTTTCTGATATAGGCAATTCAAATGGAGGGCAATTTGGTCAAAGGTCCCACCTCCTTACAATTCCTTTTTCTTCCTCACCAAGTAAAGCTACTTTACTTGGCCTCCAAGTGGTTACTTTACTTGGCCACCAAGTGGCCGGCCCATATGGTCTTGTGGGTCCTCCCCATGGGATGTCCCATGGGTTTTACCCAACCGATGACCCATCAGCTCGATCTGTCGTTCAGTTTCTTGGATCGGGCTTGATTTAACCTATCATTGGGCCTTAACTTAGGCTTGATTACACAATTCATTGGGCTTGATATAATCCAAGTCCAATTAGATTCGACAAAGTCCTTAAACTCAAAGTCCATTAAGAACTAATCTTATTCTACACGTATAACTCACGTATTCTCTTCGTTTAGTATTCATACGATGTGACGCCCCCAAACTAGGTCCATTCCACCCAACCCATTCTGAGTCGCCAGATACATGGTACAGAAAATAACTACAACATTATTACTACAATTGTCATGCAAAATACAACAACACATATACTGTGAGTTTTAATACCAAATGTGACTCATGTCCCAACTATGGATAGCACCTCACATTGATACCTTACATAAAGGTACAGTCAAAAACTATTTTAGAAATTAAAATCTTTGGAAAGTGCTCAAGAAAACCTTCGTACATGGGAGGCCACGCGTCTATGTTATGATAGATATCATATGTCCACAGAATTATCCTTGGTTGACCCAATAGACCCCAAAGAAAAACGAGAAGATTATTATCATGTTTTTTCCAATGGTGAGTCTTCTCTTGACATATAACTATCTCCATTGTCTCCAGTTGAAAATTATATTTTAAATAAACTCCAAGATCGTATAGGTAGTGCTCGTAGATATACTCAGCAAGTGAATGTGCACAACCATGTCTTATGATAACACGAGGTTGTATGTCATTAGACATCTTGTATGATAGTGGCAAAACACCCTTCCAACATTGGGTTCGCCTTACCCTATTTGATTCACCAAATATAACTACTAAATGATGTATAAAATACAACACATTTTTCTATATTGCTTAGGGAGAACTCCACAGTTAGAGACCACCGTTCTATTCCCTTGTTACACCCGCTCGACCCAGCTACACTCTTATTATCTAAAAGGAATTGTGAAGCAAAAGGGTGAGCTCAACTAGCCCAGTAAAGAATATCATGACTAAAAATAAATAAATTATCAATAGCCTTCAACAGTAATAAATCAGAGATTTAGAACATATGGTAGATGATAAAAATTTTCAACCATAGTTGCAGCGGAACAAGCAATCCATTAGAAGAGTCAAATAGACCATAAAGTCTATTATCTTCTCCATGTTAAAAATCCACCAACAATGTTTTATCCCTATAACATCAATCAACAGTTCTGGTCCACAATCATATGAATAACTCAAAATCATAATTATGATTCTAAATTTCTCTTTGCATCCAAGACGAATATAATTTTCATCACATGTCTTTACCTGAAACATCAAAGATCATGGTTATACCAAATCACAGTTCATGTTCATAATCATATCAATAAATTCATCTTTGCACTACGAGCCAAAGATATTCGTCAACTGTTTATCTTTGCACTACTGGCCAAAGATATTTAACAACAGATCTTCTTTGCACTACAGACCAAAGATATTCAACAACATGTCATCTTTGCACTACGGGCCAAATATATTCATATCTCAAATAAACACATAATCATTTCAGAATTTATATAAACCATAATTATAACCATGCTGATCAATTCACCTTTGCAGTTAAGCTAAAGATATTCAATTATAACTTCAATGGTCATGATCATGCCAGTCAACAATTCATCTTTGCACTACTGGCCAAAGAGAACCCATAGTCACGATCATACCAATAATCCACCCATCTTTACACTCAAGTCAAAGAGCAATTTCTTCACCAGGATTATAAAAATGTTATATATGAAAATCAAACATGGATTTAATTTCAAGAGTAAGATTCATAAATCAACGATAGTTTGGTCAGTAAAAGAAACTAATTTTTTTTCGTGAATAGTATCTGTGAATAGTAACTCATGAATAGTAACTCGTGAATAGTAACCCCGACATGAAAAAGTTAAAAATTCTACAATAAAATCTATACCAATATTTCGGTATAATGATATTAAAAAAATAACATTTCTTAAACTTATAAATAATTTATTTTAATTGTTTACACTTTACTAAATAATGTATTTAATCATCCTAAAATGTCAAACTCATAGGATTTCATCACCAATAACTAAAACCCTCATCAAAAATCTTCATATACCTCATATAGGATTCTCAAGCCATAAAATCCTATTTTCTAATTTTTTTACTTCCCATAACATACTAAATTCATTTACTCATAACTAGTTCATTTTCAAGAAAAATACCAAATTAGTCCTAAAAATATTTCTTTTCTGGGATTTAGCAGAATATAGCCTCATATTGAACATATATTTTTCTCGGAATTTTTAAAATTTATTTACTATTTTTCACATGGTCAAAACCGTCGAATATTTAGACATTTATCATAAATTGTACTGTTGTGCAAAAATTCCAAAATTTACAGAGTATACTTCTGTTATATACATGTACTCCCAATAAAAATTTCACCAATTTTGGAGTTAACCACAAGGAGTTATAAGCGTTTACTTTTAAAATAGTCTTTTCTCATAAAATTCATAACTCTTAATCTATATATCCAAAAATCGTCATTTTTGGACACAATCAACAAAACTCATCAAATTATCATTTCAAATTTTTACTGAAGTTTTGAAGGCTCACAAAAATTTCGAAACTAAAAAACATAATAACCCTTAAAATCCCTTACTATCCCTTACCTTAAAAGAGCAGTACTTCTGATTGGAATAACGCTGAAGGGAACTTGCACCGTATAGCAACACTCAAGATATCTAAATACTCACAAAAATACGCTCGATAATATAGAGAGAGAAAACTTCTGTTTCTGGTATGATTTTCAATTCTAACTTAAGTATTCTATTTATAGGAAAATACTTAGAACACCAAAGTAGAAAATTTAATAAAATATTAATATATTTATATTATTTTCTTACGCACACCTAAGACATCTGAATTCAGCAACTAACATGTGCAAGTGAGGCCCATTAAATGGAAAAAACATTTTACTTAATAAACATAATTAAAACTTCCAAAAATCAATTATTTTGGAACTTCGGAACTTCAATAATTCATAATAAATAGCCCTTTTATAAAAAAAATCGAACCTTATATCTTTTTCATAGGAAATTCTGTTTTCTACAACTTTGCAGAAGAAATTTTTCCAAATTCTAAACAAAAATTCATCGAAATTCACAAACGGGCGATTTTACAGGCTATAATCAAATTTCAGTCAAGAAATGGGGTCCAACGATACACCAAACATGTGTTAATCATTTAATGCAACAAAAATACTATTCCTCCTCATATACTCATATATCCCACATTCATTGTAAAAATATCACCATTATCATATTATTAAAATATAATAATATATTTAAATAAATTATTTTATCAAAAAAAGAAAAAATATTAATTTTCAACAATTGTCACATTAAAAAATTTTTCCCATCTATATCCACATAAAATTAATATTTTTCTCATCCTATAAATTAATAATTAATTATTCACAAATAATATTACAGAATCACAATACTAACAACCAGACAGTTTCTAGGAAAGATGGGGCTTTCTAATAAGGATCTCTCCTTACTGGCGCGTAATTAGGTGATCAAACATCTCCTTAGACAGAACTTTCTAGACATTACCAATAATGTTATCTAATAATATTATTTAGATAATATAAATTATTGCTCCGGTAATAGAAAATACTGTGTAGTGACAATTATTGAAACAACAGTAATATAAAATATCAACGTAGCAATTATTGAATCAATAAAATAAAATATTGAACAATAATTACTGTAACAATTATTGAGTAGTGCCTTCTTACGTAAGAATCAATAATTGGTGCAATACTGTGTGCTACTGTATTTTAACCACCTAGTATTTCAACAATATTAACGGTAACAACTACGCCGTTATTTATAAACAACTTATACTTGTCGTTTTCTTCATCCAATCGCTTTTCGTTATGGGGCCCACACAAGGTTGCGCCGTCGAACGAATATTCCCCGATAGTAAGAATATTCCACGACCAAACGAATATTCCCCGACATCAATGAGTATTTTATAACCACTTGCATATTTTGTAAACTTTACATATATCACCCTTAACTTTAACATTTTATCAATTTAACCATTTACTGAATAATAATTATAAAAGAAATTGAATACTTTTATTTCATAAAATTCGGGGTCTTACAATCTCCCCTCCTTATGAAATTTCGTCCCCGAAATTTACGTACGTACCTGGTGTTTCGAAAAGGTGTGGGTACCTCGCTTTCATTTCAGATTCCATCTTCCCTGTCATCATGATTTCTCCATTGCTTATCTCCTGTATTTCAGATATCATTCTAGAATACAGCTTCAAAACAAAGGTTAATTGACATATCACAATTTGTCAACTTAAGTAAAAATTCAGCTTAGGTAGGACACACTAGCGAAGGATATTACTCGACACTCCCCTCCTAGTTCTATTTCCCGATCTCCGCCAGAGATTATATCCCTAAGCTCTGATACCAAATGTGACGCCCCCAAAATAGGTCCATTCCACCCAACCCATTCTGAGTCGCCAAATACATGGTACAGAAAACAACTTTAACTTTACTACTACAATTGTCGTGCACAATACAACAACACATATACTGTGAGTTTTAATACCAACTGTGACTCATGTCCCAACTATGGACAACACCTCACATTGATACCTTACATAAAGGTACAGTCAAAAACTGTTTAAGAAATTAAAATCTTTGGAAAGTGCTCAAGGAAACCTTCGTACATAGGAGGCCACGCGTCTAGGTTATGATAGATATCATATGTCCACAGAATTATCCTTGGTTGACCCAATAGACCCCAAAGAAAAATGAGAAGATTATTATCATGTTTTTTCCAATGGTGAGTCTTCTCTTGACATATAACTATCTCCATTGTCTCCAGTTGAAAATTATATTTTAAATAAACTCCAAGAACGTATAGGTAGTACTCGTAGATATACTCAGCAAGTGGATGTGCACAACCATGTCTTATGATAACACGAGGTTGTATGTCATTAGACATCTTGTATGATAGTGGCAAAACACCCTTCCAACATTGGGTTCGCCTTACCCTATTTGATTCACCAAATATAACTACTAAATGATGTATAAAATACAGCACATTTTTCTATACTGCTTAGGGAGAACTCCACAGCTAGAGACCACCGTTCTATTCCCTTGTTACCCCCGCTCGACCCAGCTACACTCTTATTATCTAAAAGGAATTGTGAAGCAAAAGGGTGAGCTCAACTAGCCCAGTAAAGAATATCATGACTAAAAATAAATAAATTATCAATAGCCTTCAACAGTAATAAATCAGAGATTTAGAACATATGGTAGATGATAAAAATTTTCAACCATAGTTGCAGCGGAACGAGCAATCCATTAGAAGAGTCAAATAGACCATAAAGTCTATTATCTTCTCCATGTTAAAAATCCACCAATAATATTTTATCCCTGTAACATCAATCAACAGTTCTGGTCCACAATTATATGAATAACTCATAATTATAATTATGATTCTAAATTTTTCTTCGCATCCAGGACGAATATAATTTTTATCACATGTCATTACTTGAAACATCAAAGATCATTGTTATACCAAATTACAGTTCATGTTCATAATCATACCAATAAATTTATCTTTGCACTACGAGCCAAAGATATTCGTCAACCGTTTATCTTTGCACTACTAGCCAAAGATGTTTAACAATAGATTATCTTTGCACTACAGACCAAAGATATTCAACAACAGGTCATCTTTGCACTAGGGGCCAAAGATATTCATATCTCAAAGAAACACATAATCATTTCAGAATTTTTATAAACCATAATTATAACCATGTTGATCAGTTCACCTTTGCACTTAAGCTAAAGATATTCAATTATAACTTTAATGGTCATGATCATACCAGTCAACAATTCATCTTTGCACTATTGACCAAAGAAAATCCATAGTCACGATCATAACAATAATCCACCCATCTTTACACTCAAGTCAAAGAGAAATTTCTTCACCATGATTATAAAAATGTTATATATTAAAATCAAACATGGATTTTATTTCAAGAGTAAGATTAATAAATCAACGATAGTTTGGTCAGTAAAAGAAACAAATTTTTTTTCATGAATAATATCCGTGAATAGTAACTCATGAATAGTAACTCGTGAATAGTAACTCATGAATAGTAACTCGTGAATAGTAACTCATGAATAGTAACCTCGACATGAAAAAGGTAGAAATTCCATAATAAAATTTATACCAATATTTCAGTATAATGATATTAAAAAATAACATTTCTTAAACTTATAAATAATTTATTTTAATTATTTACACTTTACTAAATAATGCATTTAATCATCCTAAAATGCCAAACTCATAAGATTTTATCACCAATAACTAAAACCCTCATAAAAAATCTGCATATACCACTTAAGGCGGAGACGTGGATAAAGTAGTTTACCAAAATATTTGATGTCTTGGGATGCTCCGAGGTACAAAAGGTTCCCTTTGCCACCTTTATGTTGTGAGGAGAGGCAGATTACTGGTGGAAATTGGTAAAGCGTACTCAACATGCCGCATTGAAGATATCTTGGGAGAAGTTCCAAGAACTATTCAACGATAAGTACTTTCCCGAAAGTATTCGTCACATGAAAGAGGTAAAGTTCATCAAGTTGGAGCAGAACAATATGACTATGTCGTAGTACGAAGCTAAGTTTGCCGAGTTGTCCCGGTTTGCGTCTCACTTGGTTAATAATGAGGAGAGAATGACGTGGATGTTTCTAAGAGATTTAAAACCCGAGATACGTCAATATCTAATTTCTCATAAACTGTGTCTGTATTCAGATGTTATAAATAGGGCTCAGTTATTGGAGCGCAATAACGAGTCAACCCAACCAAGAGAAAGCAGTCGACAAAATGATAATACCAGTTGTAACAGTAATCGAAGCGGTGACAACAAACGTGGAGGGAATCAACATGCCATAAATGGTAACCATTTCGGTTGTAATCATGGCCAAGACAATAAGAATGAACATTTCAAGAAAAAGAGATTCAACAATGATAGAAAGACGTCAGCATCAGCACCCGTTGTTAAGGAAGGAGAACGACCACCTATCATATGCTTCAAATGCGGAGGGGAGGGACACATCAGTCCAAACTGCGTGATGCAGTCCAAAACGTGTTATAATGGAGGAAGAGAAGGTCACCTAGCCCAATTTTATCGTGCACTGAAGACAAGTCCAGCTGGGATGGAGGCTCTAAATGCCGTCCTAGAAAAGTTAAAATCGGTAGTTGAAGAGAGAGCGTTTACCGTGACCTCCCAGAAAGTAAGGAACTCGAACGAGGTCATCACGGGTAAGCTTATCATAAACTCTAGCGAAGTCTATACCTTATTTGATACCGGTTCTACCCATTCTTTTATTTCTCCTACAAGCGCTCAACATTTAAATTTGACTCCGGAGAAATTAGACTTTGACTTATCTGTTGAAACTCCGTTGGGAGAAACCTTCATTACATCCACTATTTATAAGTCTTGTTTGGTTCAAATTGGTTCCCTTACATTACCTGTAAATCTTATTTCATTGAAAATACATGCATTTCACGTAATTCTAGGGATTGATTGGTTAACTACTCATCATGCAAAAATTGATTATTTTCGTAAGGTTGTTAGCTTTCATATTCCTAACCAACCTATTATGCGAATTCAAGCAACCAAACAATTAAAATCAATCACTGTCATCTCAAGCCATAAAGCTATTCGTTTATTGAAAAATGGATGTCAAGCTTTCTTAGCTCATGTCACGGATTTAAATAAAAATACGTCAGTTTTGAATGATATTTCTATTGTTAATAAATTTCCTGACATATTCCCTAAAGAACTTCCTGGCTTACCCCTAGAGAGAAGAATTGAATTTTGTATCGGCCTTGAACCTGGTACAAAATCCATTTTCAAAGCCCCATAATCTTATGAGTTTGGCATTTTAGAATGATTAAATGCATTATTTAGTAAAGTGTAAACAATTAAAATAAATTGTTTATAAGTTTAAGAAATGTTATTATTTCAATATCATTATACCGAAATATTGGTATGGATTTTATTGTAGAATTTCTATCTTTTTTATGTCGGGATTACTATTCACGAGTTACTATTCACGAGTTACTATTCACGGGTACTATTCACGACAAAATTGGTTTCTTTTTCTGACTAAATTATAGTTGATTTATGAATATTACTCTTGAGATTAAAACTATATGTTGATCATATTATTTTTATTATCATATATAACATTTTTATAACCCTAATGATGATATTCTCTTTCACTTGAGTGTAAAGATGGGTAGATTATTGGTATGATCATGACTAGGGTTCTCTTTGGCCAGTTGTACAAAGTTGAATTGGTGACTGGTATGATCATGACCATTAAATTTATAAGTGAATATCTTTAGCTTAAGTGCAAAGGTGAAATGATCAACACGGTTATAATTATTGTTTATATAAATTCTGAAATGATTATATATTTCTTTGAGATATGAATATATTTGGCCTGTATTGCAAATATGAACTGTTGATGAATATCTTTGGCCTGTAGTGCAAAGATGAATTGTTGATGAATATCTTTGGCCTGTAGTGCAAAGATGACATGTTGTTGAATATCTTTGGCCAGTAGTACAAAGATAAACAGGTGTTGAGATGAACATGACCAACTAGTACAAATGAATATCTTTGGCCGTAGTGCAAAGATGAAGTTATTAATATGATTATGAACATGAACTGTGATTTGGTATAACCATGATCTTTGATGTTTCAGGTAAAGACAGGTGATGAAAATATTCTTCGTCCTAGGTGCGAAGAAAAATTTAGAATCACAATTATGATTATGAGTTATTCATATGATTGTGGAAAGGAACTATTGAGTGATGTTACATGGATAAAACATTGTTGGTGGATTTTTAACATGGAGGAGATAATAGACTTTATGATCTATTTGACTCTTCTAATGGATTGCTCGTTCCGCTGCAACTATGGTTGAAATTTTTATCATCTACCATATATTCTAAATCTCTGATTTAATTCTGTTGAAGGCTATTGATAATTTAATTATCTTTAGTCATGATATTCTTTACTGAGCTAGTTGTGCTCACCCTTTTGCTTCATAATTTCTTTCAGGTAATAAGAGTGTAGCTGGGTCGAGCGAGGGTAACGGGGAAATAGAACGGTGGTCTCTAGCTGTGGAGGTTCTCCCGAAGCAGTATAGAAAAGTTTATTTAGTAGTTATATTTGGTGAATCATCTAGGGTGAAGCGAACCCAACGTTGGAAGGGTGTTTTGCAACTATCATACAAGATGTCTAACGACATACAACCTCGTGTCATCATAAGACAGGGTTGTGCACATCCACTTGCTGAGTATATCTATGAGCACTACCTATATAATCTTGGTGTTTGTTTGAAGTATAATTCTCAATTAGAGACAGTGGAGATAATGATATGTCAAGAGAAGACTCACCATTGGGAAGAATATGATAGTAATCTTCTCGTTTTTCTTTGGGGTCTATTGGGTCAATCAAGGATAATTCTGTAGCCATATTATATCTATCATAACTTAGACGCATGGCCTCCCATGTACGAAGGTTTCCTTGAGCACTTCCCAAAGATTCTAATTTCTAAAACAGTTTTTCACTATACCTTTATGTAAGGTATCATTGTGAGGTGCTGTCCACGATTGGGACATGAGTCACATTTGGTATATATTTGTATCCAAACTCACATCATGTGTTGTTGTATTTTGCACGACAATTGTTGTAATAAAGTTGTAGTTATTTTTTGTACCATGTATTTGACGACTCAGAGTGGGTTGGATGGAATGGACCTATTTTGGGGTCGTCACACATATACTCCATTGTTAACGTTCTCGGCTGCCATTCTCAAATATTGCCATAAAACAAGGGTTAATTAAACAAATTAACATATCACATAATATCCCTATATTATGACCAACCAACAAATAAGCTTAGGTAGGACACACTAGCGAAGGATTTACTCGTCTCTCCTCTCCCAGTTCTATTCCCCGATCTCCGCTAGAGACTATATCTCTAAGCTCTGATACCAACTGTGACGCCCCCAAAACAGGTATACATCAACCATTTTGAGTCGCCAAATACATGGTACAGAAACAAATATAACTTTATTAAAACACTTGTCGAGCAAAATACGACAACACAATACTTTGAGTTTAAATACAAATATTGTCTTCTAGACAATATCCACACTCAAATAAGTCCTCATTACAATTATTAAAATACTATTTAATAAAATAGTGAGGACTGCTAACACCACTGACTAGAAACATCACTCCACACCCTGACTAGTTCCCGCTATATTCTCGCCTCTTGAGAAAAATGGAACAAAAAGGAAAAGGGTGAGCTCAACTAGCCCAGTAAAGAATATTATGACTAAGATAATATACAACCACTTATCATTAGTCTTCAACAAGGAAAAATCTGATAAAATATAATAGACAACAAGTTTTAGATCAACAACTGCAGAGAAAACAACAAACCATTAGAAGAGTCAAGTAGAGAATGAGTTCTACTATCTTCTAAGATTTAAAAGTCCATCATCAATATTTTATCCCTGTAACAATAATCAATAACCATCTTTAATTAAATAATCATCTTTGCACTACAGGCCAAAGATATTTATTTGTATCACCAGTCGGTCATGTTCATCTCAATACCTGTTCATCTTTGCACTACGGGCCAAAGATATTCATTAGTTAATCATTCATCCTTGCACTACAGGCCAAAGATATTCAGTAATATCATCATTTAGGACTGAAGATTATGAAAAATATTTTAAAGAAAACGAATCCAGTGAGACAGAAGGACAAATATTAGGAATTCGTATTATACTTTATCCAAGTGCAATAATACTCTATAACAACCAATTGTGAAGTAGAATTCAAAAATAAATCAAAACATGGATACAATCAAAGATAGTAACCATAATAGACATCATGGACAAAAAGGAAAAATTTTATTTTTCGGTGAATAGTGTTGTATTCGTGAATAGTGTCGTATACGTGAATAGTAACCCTGACACAAAAAGTTCCATATTTGATAAAAAGTTCAAACCAATATTTTGGCATAATGATATTGAAGAAAATAATATCATTTAAGAAGAAAATAACATCCCTTACCTCAACATAACAGTACTTCTGTTCGGAATATCGGTATAAGGCTGAAGGAAACTTGCACTGATAAATAAAAACTCACAAAGTATCTAAATACTCACAAAATACGCTCGATAATATAGAGAGAGAAAGAGAGAAAACTTATGAATTCTGATGTGATTTTCAATTCTAACTTCACCCTCTATTTATAGGAAAATATTAGCACGCCGAAGTAGACTTGACCTGCAACCTGATGGCTTTACCTGCTACTATTCCCATCCACCACATTTGAATAAAAATTCCAGCAAATTTCTCACCAACTAAAAGTGTGGCCCACTCAATTCTAGAATTTTCCACCAAAATTATTTATAAACCTAATTTCCAAATCATTCACCTCTTAAAATTCATAACAAATTATACGTTCATTTTTAACGGTTCAAAATTTGTGAACATATACTTAACTTATATATGTATAATATATCCAAAAATCACAACGATCCAACTGTCAGATTAAAAATTATAACTCACTCAATATATCTCAAGAACAGTGATTTAATTTTTAATACCTCCATTCCGACAAAAACACCTCAACATTAATTCCTTCACATAAAATAAATATATCCATCAATTATATCCACATAAAATAAATATTTTCTTATCATATAAATCAATAATTAATTATTCACAAATAATATTATAGAATCACAATTATGACAGCCAGGTCGTTCCTAGGAAAGAGGGGTCTTTCCAATAAGGATTTTTCCTTACTGGCGCGCAATTAGATGACCAAACCTCTCCTTAGACAGAACTTTCTAGACATTGCCAATAATGCTATCTAATAATATTATTCAAATAATATGAATTATTGATCTGATAATGGAAAATACTGTGCAGCAACAATTATTGAAACAACAATAATATAAAATATCAACGCAGCAATTATTGAATCAATAAAATAAAATATTGAACAGTAACTACTGTAACAATTATTGAGTAGTGCCTTCTTACGTAAGAATCAATAATTGGTGCAATATCGTGTGCTACTGTATTTTAACCACCGAGTATTCCAACAGTATTAACGGTAACAACTACGCCGTTATTTATAAACAACTTATACTTGTCGTTTTTTTCATCCAATTGCTTTTCATTATGGGGCCCACACAAGGCTGCGCCGTCGTACGAATATTCCCCAACAGAAATAATATTCCACGACCAAACGAATATTCCCCAACAATAAATGAATATTTTATAACCACTTGCTTATTTTGTAAAATTTGCACATTTCACCCATAACCAAAGCATTATATCAAATTAACACCTTATTATTTACAATAATATTTAGAGAAAATTTGAATTTATTCATTAATAAGTTGGGGTCTTACACGAAAAGGATTGGAGGTGAACTTATACCTGAGGAAGCTAGTTCTACAAGGGTATGAATCTAATCTCTATCTCTTTTCTATTGATTGATAATTATGCACAAAGTATGATCATGGTGATGGATTTGTATGAAAATTTTAAATTCCTATTTTATCGCGCTTCCGCACCTTTTATATAATTTGATTGCATGATCACGCTTTATACAAACCCAATAAGATGGACTATTGATTGGTATAATTATGACCAGGAATTGTGTATTGATTTAATTATGACCTGTAATATTACAGATAAATGATGTGGTGAAAGTCCTATTTAGCCAGTAGTGCATAGATGAACAATTGTTTGGCATTATCATGACCACTGGTGATACTAATGAATATCCTTGGTACGTAGTGCATAGATAATTTGTTGATGTGAAATATTTATTAAGTTGTGTTATAGAGAAAAAATATTGATGATTAACTTTTAAATCATAGAAGATAGTAGACGTCATGCTCTACTTGACTCTTTTAATGGATTACTTGTTCCACTGCCGTTGTTGATCTAAACTTATTGTCTATTGTATTCTATCAGATTTTACACTATTGAAGACTAAGGATAATTTATTCTACATTATCTTAGTCATAATATTCTTTACTAGACTAGTTGAGATCACCCTTTTCTATCATTGTTCTTTTCAGGAAATGAGAATATAGTTGGGACTAGTCGAGAAATGGAGTTATGGTCCAAGATGGTGGCTATAGTAGTCCTCACTATTCTATAAAATAGTGTGATAATAATTGTAATGAGGACTTATTTTGAGTTTGGATATTGTCTACGAGATAATATTTGTATTAAAACTCACAGTTTATGTTTTGTCGTATTTTGCACGACAGTTCAATAGTTGTATATATAAAGTTTTTATTTAAATTATGCACCATATATTTGGCAACTCAGAATGGGCTGTATAGACCTATTTTGGGGATATCACAGTTGGTATCAAATCTTAGGGATATGATCCCTGGCGGAGATCTTAGGCTAGAACTAGGAGGGGAGAGACGAGTAAATCCTTCGCTAGTGCGTCCTACCTAAGCTTATTTATTATTTAATTGGTAGGTTGGAATATAGGGATAATATGTGGCATGTCAATTAACCTTTATTTTGTGGCAGTGTTTGAGAATGGCATCTAAAAATTTTGAGATAAGCAATGGAGCACATGAGACTATTGAGACACCGCCACTCAATAACCAGGATAATGTGCATTAGGAAGGCAATAATCCTTATGTAAAAAAAAACACCGACCAAATGATAAATGATGGGATGTTTAGGAGGTTTCTGCAATTCATGCAACACCAAACGAGATAGATTCCTGTTCAAAATGTAGGTGAAATCAATGGCAACTCACGGTTGGTCACTGCTAAGCAATTCAAAGAGCTAGGAACGCCGAAGTTTTTGAGAAAGCAAGAGCCACTTAAGGTAAAGGCGTGGATTAAGCAGATAACCAAGATATTTGATGTCCTGGGATGTTAAGAGAAGCAAAATATTCCCTTCACCACCTTTATGTTAAGAGGAGAGGCAGATTACTGGTGGAAATTTATAAAACATACTCATCTTTTCTCACTGAAGATGACTTGGGAGAAGTTCAAAGAATTGTTCAACGACAAGTACTTTTCAAAAAGTATTCGTCACATGAAGGAGGTGGAATTCATCAAGCTAGAACAAAATAATATGATCGTATCGCAATACGAGACAAAGTTTACGGAGTTATCCCAATTTGCATCCCATTTGGTATATAATGAGGAGCGTATGGTGCGAATGTTTCTGTGAGGTTTAAAGCTCAAAATTCGTTAATACCTCATTTCTCACAAACATTGTTTATATTCAGATGTTGTGAATAGGGCTCAAGTTATTAGAGCGCAATAATGAGTCAGCTCAACCAAAAGATAACCATCGAAAAAATGTTAATGGTCATACCAGTAGCAACAATCATTGAAGTAGTGATAACAAACGTGGAGGAAATTATCATGCCAGAAATGGTAACCACTTCGGTGGTAATCCTGACCAAGATAATAGAAGAAATGAGTCAAGTGGAAATTTCTAAAGGAGAAGATTCAATAATGATGGAAAGACAGTAGTACCAGCACCCGTTTTTAAGGAAGGAGAACGACCACCGGTCGAATGCTACAAATGCGGACATGAGGGACACATCAGTCCAAACTGTACGCAGCAACCCAAAGTGTGTTTCAATTGCAGAAAGGAAGGTCATTTAGCTCGATTTTGTCATGCAGTGAAGTTAAGTCTAGCTGGGATGGTGACACCAAAGGCTGTCCCAGACAAGTCAAAGTCGGTAGTTCAAGGGAGAGTGTTTGTCATGACCTCACAAAAAGCGAGGAACCCAAACGAAGTTATCACGGGTAAGCTAATCATAAACTATTGTAAAGTTTATACCTTATTAGATACCGATTCTACCTATTCTTTTATTTCACCTGCTTGTGCTCAATGTTTAAATTTGACTACAGAGAAATTAGACTTTGACTTATCTGTTGAAACTCTATTGGGAGAAACCTTCATTACATCCACCATTTATAAATCTTGTTTGATCAAATTGACACTTTCACATTACCTGTTGATCTCATAGACTTGCATTTGATATGATTTTAGGGATTGATTGGTTAACTATTCATCAGACAAAAATTGATTGTTTTTGTAAGGTCGTTAGTTTTCATATTCCTAACCAACCTATTATGTGAATTCAAGCAACCAAACCACTAAAGTTAATCACTGTCATATCAAGCCATAAAGTCATCCGTTTATTGAAAAATGGATGTCAAGCTTTCTTTGCTCATGTCACGGATTTAAACAAAAATACGTCATGTGACGCCCCCAAAATTAGGTATACATCACCCATCTTGGGTCGTCAGATACATGGTACAGAAAACAAATACAACTGACTAATACAACTGTTGTGTACAATACGACAAAACATAACTGTGAGTTTGAATATAATTATTGTCTACTAGAGACTATACAAACTCAAAAGGAGTCCTCATTACAATTATTGTCACACTATTTAATAGAATAGTGAGGACTACTAATACTATCATCTGGTCCATCACTCCGTTCCCCGACTCATCCCAGCTATATTCTCATTTTCTGAAGAGAACAGTGAAAGAAAGGGTGAGCTCAGCTAGCCCAGTAAGAAATATTATGACTAAGATAATGCAGAATAAATTATCATTAGCCTTCAACAGTGTTAAACTGATAAAATATAACGAACATCAAGTTTAACTTCAGCAGAACAAGCAATCCATTAAAAGAGTCAAGTAGAAAATAAAATCTACTATCTTCTATGATTTAAAAGGTTTTTCAACACTGTTATCGCTGGGACTCAGCTTAATAAAATAATCCACATCATCGAATCACCCCTGCACTACGGCCAATGATATTCGTGTATTCATTAATGGTCATGATCATGCCAACAACTGTCCATCATTGCACTACGGGCTAATGAGGACTTTTACCACATCATTTGTAACATTACGGTCATGATTATACCGAATAATCCCTGGTCATAATCATACCAAGTCCATCTATGCACTACAGGCCACAGACGACTTTCAACATTTTATAAACATGAGGATGATGACAATGATATAAGAATTCAATAAAACAAGTTCAAGAATTAATTTATCCAAGAATTAACAACGTCCAAATTGTCAACATAATACTGCTTTGTGGAGTAAAATTTAAGAATGCTTAGAAGAATATTTTCATGAAAAGATACTGGATAAAACGCAATTATCAAAAATATTCCACAAATTTCATGGAGTATAGAAGTCAAAACTTAACCAACTGAGTATAATAAAGAATGAAATAACAAAAGAAATCACCCGGCATGCGATAGACCGCATAGACAGGTTATTCTAACAGAATAATAAATAATGGAACTAGGTCCGGCGTAAACGCACAAACAGGATTTTCCGATAGAATAATAAATAATAGAACCAGGTCCGGCGTAAACGCACAGACATGATATTCCGACAGAATAGTAAATAATGGAACCAGGTCCGGTGTAAAACACACAGACAGGATGTTCTAACAAAATAATAACAAGACAGAACCAGGTCCGGTGTAAAACACACAGACAGGATGTTCCAACAGAATAATAATAAAAACAGAACCAGGTCGGGTGTAAAATACACAGACAGAATGTTCCAACAGAATAATAGAAGAATGACACCAAGTATAGGGTAGACCGCGTATACAGGTTATTCCAACAGAATAATAAGAAGTGGAATAACAACAGTTCTCTTCATGAATAAGAAAGAATAACACCCCTTACCGTTTTAAAGAAGAACTGAAATAAGGAAGTAGTTAAGTAGCAAAATACTTTTCTTCTCTCCCTCTATAGTTTCTCTCTCTAGAGTTCAGTGAATTCGTACGAAATAATGAAGGAATGAGCTGCTATTTATAGAAAAATAGAATGCATAGTAACTAATCCATGAACGGTCCATATTGATTACTTTAATCTGACGGTCCATATTTAAAGAAAAATATTTTAAATAAAATATAATATATTCTATTTATAGAATAACTTTAATAAAGTATTCTGTTTTATATAAAAAGATGTTTCTGTTTTATTACGTTAATAATACGAATAAAACAAAACTTCATTATCGCTAAATAATTCATATTATTAACTGACAATAATTGAATAAAACTGAGTGACTTCTCACATAAGCATTAATAATCAATACCGTGTGTTACTATGCAACCACACGTATTACTGTACTTTTACTACTGAGTAGTTCAACAGTATCAATGGTAAAACTTCCGCCGTTATTTTTAATAAAATATTTTTGTCATTTTCTCAATCCGACAATAATTCCATTGTGGGGTCCACCAATAGTTGTTCCGTTATACGAATATTTCCTGTTAAAACGAATATTCCCTGACCAATCGAATATTATATAACAACTTGCGTACTTTTCAAAATTTATAAATATTACCCACAACTATAACATTATATCAAATTAACTCCATAATATTCAAAAATGATATTTATAGAAAATTCATCTTTATTTATAAAAGTTGGGGTCTTACAACCTTCCCTTCTTATGAAATTTTGCCCTCGAAATTAGGGTACGTACCTGGTATGTCGAAGAGGTAAGGATACCTTGATTTTATTTCAGATTCTAACTCCCAAGTCATTTTCTCAACATCGTGATTTCTCTACAATACTTTGACTTGAGGTATAATCTTGGAGCTATGTTCCTTCTTATCCAAGATTTGAACAGGAACTTCTTTATACGTCAAATCCTCTGCTATTTCGTCCGGTTCTAACTCAATAATGTGGTTCGGGTCTTCCACATATTTACGTAACATGGATATGTGAAAAACGTTATGAACACGAGACATACTTGGCGGTAAAGCGAGTCTATAAGCCACAGTTCCTACTCGATCGAGGATTAAAAATGGACCGATGAATCGAGGATTGAGCTTTTTTTTCTTTCCAAATCTCGTAACTCCTTTCCATGGAGCAACACATAAGAGCACATGATCTCCTATATCAAATTTCACGTCCTTTCGATGAAGATCAGCATAACTCTTTTGTCGATCTTGTGAGGTTTTTATACGTTGTCGGATCGTTTGAATCTTTTCTATGGTCATACGTACCAACTCCGGTCCCAATAACGTTGCTTCACCCACCTCATCCCAGCATACTGGAGAATGACATTTTCTTCCATACAATGCTTCGAATGGAGCCATGCCAATACTTGCTTGATAATTGTTGTTGTAGAAAAACTCCACCAATGGTAAGAACTTGTCCCAACTTCCCTTGAAATCAAGGACACATAGTCTTAATAGATCTTCAAGAGTTTGAATAGTCCTCTCTGATTGTCCGTCCGTCTGAGGATGATATGCCGAACTAAATCGTAAATCCGTGGCCATAGCTTTTTGTAAACTAACCCAAAATCGTGAAGTGAATCTTGGGTCTCGATCAGAAACTATGGATACTGGCATACCATGCAGTCTTACAATCTTGTTTATGTATATACGAGCAAGACGTTCAAGTGTATAAGTTTCTCGTATCGGTAAGAAATGAGCAGATTTGGCCAATCTATCAACAATGACCCAAATCGCATCTATACCTTGAGAAACCTTAGGAAGACAGGTAACAAAATCCATGGTAATGTGCTCCCACTTCCATTCTGGAATTTCAAGTGGTTGCAATGGACCTTTTGGTACTTGATGCTCCGCTTTGACTCGTTGAGAAGTTAGACACCTTGAGATAAACAGCGCTATCTCTCGCTTCATATTGCTCCACCAAAATGTATGACGAAGATCATGATACACTTTAGTACTCCCAGGATGGATTGCAAACGGTGTGTTGTGCGCCTCCATCATGATTTCATACTTTAAATCAGGGTTGTTAGGAACACAAAGTCTGGAGTTGACTCGAAGTATTCCTTCTTCATCGATTCTTGCTTTCGGCATAGCACCTTCTTGCACTTTCTTCCTCATACGCATCAGCTCCAGGTCTGTAGCTTGAACAACTTTAAATTTATCAATTAAAGTTGGTTCTACTCGTATATTCGCCATCATCACATGGGTCCATGGAGTCTTTAACTCTATCTCCATCCTTTGCAAGTCACGCAAAATGGGCCTTTGTGTTGACAATATCGCACTCGTACTTGCATATGATCTTCTACTCAATGCGTCAGCTACCACGTTCGCTTTTTCAGGATGGTATTGAATGGTATGATTATAATCTTTCAACAGTTCAAGCCAACGTCGTTGTCGCATGTTGAGTTCCTTTTGAGTGAAGAAATATTTGAGGCTTTTATGATCCGTAAAGATCTCCACCTTCTCCCCATACAAGTAATGCCTCCAAATTTTAAGTGCAAAGACAACAGTTGCCAACTCTAGATCATGAGTAGGATAATTTCTCTCATATTTCTTGAGTTGTCATGATGCATAGGCTATGACTTTTCCATGTTACATGAGAACGCATCCCAACCCTTTGCTCGAAGTATCACTGTAGATGACAAATCCCTCTTAGCCAGATGGTATTGTTAGAACATGTGCTGAAATGAGTCTCCTCTTGAGTTCTTGAAAACTCTTCTCACATTCTTCGCTCCAACCGAACTTTGTATCTTTCCGGGTCAGCTGAGTTAATAGAGTAGCGATTCGATAAAATCCTTCCACGAATCTCCGATAATAACCAGCTAAACCAAGAAAGCAACGTACTTCGATCACTGATTTAGGTTGCTCCCAACTTTGAATAGCTTCAATCTTTGCCGGGTCAACAGATATTCCACGACTTGATACTACGTGCCCAAGGAATGCTACATCCTCCAACCAGAACTCGCACTTCTTCAACTTGGCATAAAGCTTGTATTCACGAAGCTTTTGGAGTACCAACCTCAAGTGTTGCTCATGATCTTTACGGCTTTTGGAATAAATAAGGATGTCATCAATAAAGACGACCACAAAGTGATCCAAATATTCCTTGAATACCCGGTTCATCATATCCATGAAGGTAGCAGGAGCATTAGTCAATCCAAAGGACATGACTAGGAATTCATAATGCCCGTGCCGAGTTCTGAAAGCCGTCTTTGGAATATCCTCAGTTCTAACCTTCAGCTGATGATATCCAGAACGAAGATCGATCTGTGAAAAGAATTGTGCTCCATGCAACTGGTCAAACAGGTCATCAATACGTGGCAATGGGTACCAGTTTTTGATGGTGACATGATTCAACTCCCGATAATTAATACAAAGTCGCATACTTCCATCTTTCTTCTTCACGAATAGAATAGGAGCACCCCAAGGAGAAGTACTAGGACGAATAAAGCCAATGTCTAACAATTCCTGCAGTTGGATCTTTAACTCCTGAAGTTCAATAGGAGCCATTCGATATGGGGCTTTGGAAATAGGTTTTGTACCGGGTTCAAGGTCAATACAAAATTCAATTTCTCTCTCTGGGGGTAGTGTAAAACCCCGAATTTTATGAAATAAAAGTATTAAATTTTTCTTATAATTACAATTCAGTAAATGGTTAAATTGATGGGTGAAATGTGAAATTTTTTTAAAATAAACAAGTGGTTATAAAATAATCATTGTTGTCGGGGAATATTCGTTGATCGTGGAATATTCTTTCTGTCGGGGAATATTCGTACGACGGCGCAGCTATTTGTGGGCCCCATAACGAAAAACGGTCGGATGAATATAACGACAAAAATTAAGTTTTTATAATTAACGGTGTAGTTGTTACCGTTAACACTGTTGAAATACCCAGTGGTTAAAATACAGTAATACGCATTATTGCACAGTAGCACACGGCATTGCATAGTATTTTTGAAATTATTGATTCTTACGTAAGAAGGTACTACTCAATAATTGTTACAGTAATTACTGTTCAATATTCTATTTTGATTCAATAATTGCTACGTTGAAATTTTATATTATTGTTGTTCAATAATTGTCACTGCATAGTATTTCCCATTATCAGATCAATAATTCATATTATTTAAATAATATTATTAGATAATATTATTGGCAATGTCTAAAAAGTTCTGTCTAGGGAGAGGTTTGGTCACCTAATTGCGCGCCAGTAAGGAAAAATTCTTATTGGAAAGCCACCTCTTTCCTGGGAACGGCCTGGTTGTCATAAATGTGATTCTGTAATATTATTTGTGAATAATTAATTATTGATTCATATAATAAGGAAATATTTATTTTATGTGGATATAAATGAGGGATATATTTTTGTGGTTAAAAATGAAGGAGTTAATGTTGAGGTTTTTATCCGTATTTTTGTCGGAATGGAGGTATTAAAAATCAGGATTTTGAGATATTTTGCGGGGGTTATAATTTTTAATCCGACCGTTGGATCGTGGTAATTTTTGGATATGTTATACATATATAAGTTGAGTATATGCCCACAAATTTTGAACCGTTAAAAATGAACGTATGATTTATTACGAATTTTACAAGATGACTGATTCAGAAATTGTTGAATTTTCGGAGTTTATCATTTTGATAGAAAATTCTAGAATTGGTGGGCCCCACTTGTGGTTGGTGAAGAAATATGCTGAATTATATTTTAAATGTGGTGGGTGGGAATAGTAGCAGGTAAAGCCATCAGGTTGCAGGTCAAGCCTACTAAAATTTTCCTATAAATAGAGGGTTAAGTTAGAATTGAAAATCACACCAGAAACAAGTTTTCTCTCTTTCTCTCTCTATATTATGAAGCATATTTTGTGAATATTTAGATACTTTGAGAGTTGTTATTCAGTGCAAGTTTCCTTCGGCTTTGCATACCGATCAGAAGTACTGCTCTTTTGAGGTAAAGGATTTTAAGGGTTATTATGTTTTTCAGTTCGTACTTCTTCTGATCTTCAAAAAATTCTGAAAAAATTTGAAATGATATTTTGATGAGTTTTCTTGATTGTGTCCAAAAATGGTGATTTTTGGATGTATAGATTGAGAGTTATGAATTTTATGAGAAAAGACTAGTTTAAAAGTAACCGCTTATAATTCCTTGTGGTTAACTCCAAAATTGATGAAATTTTTATTGGGAGTACATGTATATGATAGAAGTATACTCTGTAAATTTCAGAATTTTTGGACAAAAGTATAATTTTTGATAAATGTATAAATATTCGGCTGTTTTGGCCATATGAAAAATAGTAAATGACTTTTAAAAATTCTGAGAAAAATATATGTTCACTATGGGACTATATTATGCTAAATCTCAGAAAAGAAATATTTTTGGAACTAATTTGGTATTTTTTATGAAAATAGTCTAGTTATGAGTAAGCGAATTAAATATGTTTTGTGAAGTAAGAAAATTAGAAAATAGGATTCCATGACTTTGAGAATCCTATATGAGGTATATGCAGATTTTTGATGAGGGTTTTGATTATTGGTGATAAAATCTTATGAGTTTGACATTTTAGAATGATTAAATACATTATTTAGTAAAGTGTAAACAATTTAAATAAATTGTTTATAAGCTTAAGAAATATTATTATTTCAATATCATTATACCGAAATACTGGTATGGATTTTATTGTGGAATTTCTACCTTTTTGTGTCGGATTTATTATTTATGAGTTACTATTCGCGAGTTACTATTCATGAGTTACTATTCACGAGTTACTATTCACGATAAAAATTGGTTTCTTTTTCTAACCAAATTATAGTTGATTTACGAATATTACTCTTGAGATTAAAACTAGATGTTGATCATATTATTTTTATTATTATATATAACATTTTTATAACCCTAATGATGATATTTCTCTTTGACTTGAGTGTAAAGATGGGTAGATTTTTGGTATGATCGTGACTATGGGTTATCTTTGGTCAGTAGTGCAAAGTTGAATCGTTGATTGGTATGATCATGACCATTGAATTTATAAGTGAATATCTTTAGCTTAAGTGCAAAGGTGAATTGATCAACATGGTTATAATTATTGTTTATATAAATTCTGAAATGATTATATATTTCTTTGAGATATTAATATATTTGGCCTGTAGTGCAAATATGAACTGTTGATGAATATCTTTGGCCTGTAGTGCAAAGATGAATTATTGATGAATATCTTTGGCCTGTAGTGCAAAGATGAACTGTTGTTGAATATCTTTGGCATGTAGAGCAAAGATGACATGTTGTTGAATATCTTGGTCAATAGTGCAAAGACGAACAGATGTTGAGATGAACATGATCAACTGGTGATACAAATGAATATCTTTGGCCGTAGTGCAAAGATGAAGTTATTAGTATGATTATTGTAAGACCCCAATTTTTTATAAATAAAGATGAATTTTCTATAAATATCATTTTTGAATATTATGGAGTTAATTTGATATAATGTTATAGTTGTGGGTAATATTTTTAAATTTTGTAAAGTACGCAAGTTGTTATATAATATTCGTTTGGTCGGGGAATATTCGTTTTAACAAGAAATATTCGTACAACGACACAATCATTGGTGGACCCCACAACGGAATTATTGTCGGCTTAAGAAAACGATAAAAATATTTTATTAAAAATAACGGCGGAAGTTTTACCATTGTTACTGTTGAACTACTCGGTAGTAAAAGTACAGTAATACATGTGGTTGCATAGTAGCACACGGTATTAATTATTAATGCTTATGTGAGAAGTCACTCAGTTTGATTCCATTATTGTCAGTTAATAATATGAATTATTTAGCGATAATGACGTTTTGTTTTATTCGTATTATTAACGTAATAAAACAGAAACATCTTTTTATATAAAACAAAATACTTTATTAAAGTTATTCTATAAATAGAATATATTATATTTTATTTAAAAGATTTTTCTTTAAATATGGACCGTCAGATTAAAGTAATCAATCTGGACCGTTCATGGATTAGTTACTATGCATTCTATTTTTCTATAAATAGCAGCTCATTCCTTCATTATTTCTTACAAATTCACTGAACTCTAGAGAGAGAAACTATAGAGAGAGAGAAGAAGAGTATTCTGCTACTTAACTACTTCCTTACTTCAGCTCTTCTTTAAAACGGTAAGGGGTGTTATTCTTTCTTATTCATGAAGAGAACTTCTATTATTCCATTTGTTATTATTCTGTTGGAATAACCAGTATACGCGGTCTACCCTATACTTGGTGACATTCTTCTATTATTCTGTTGGAACATCCTGTCTGTGTGTTTTACACCGGACCTGGTTCCGTTTATTATTCTGTTGGAACATCCTGTCTGTGTGTTTTACACCGGACCTGGTTCCGTTTTATTATTATTCTGTTAGAATATCATGTCTGTGTGTTTTACACCGGACCTGGTTCCATTATTTATTATTCTGTCGGAATATCCTGTCTGTGCGTTTACGCCGGACCTGGTTCCATTATTTATTATTCTGTTAGAATAACCTGTCTGTGCGGTCTATCGCATGCATGGTGATTTCTTTTGTTATTCCATTCTTTATTATACTCAGTTGGTTAAGTTTTGACTTCTATACTCCATGAAATTTGTGGAATATCCTTGATAGTTGCGTTTCATCCAGTATCTTTTCAAGAAAATATTCTTCTAAGCATTCTTGAATTTTACTCTACAATGCAGTATCATGTTGACAATTTAGACGTTGTTAATTCCTGGATAAATTAATTCTTGAACTTGTTTTATTGAATTCTTATATCATTGTCATCATCCTCATGTTTATAAAATGTTGAAAGTCATCTGTGGCCTGTAGTGCATAGATGGACTTGGTATGATTATGACCAGGGATTATTCGGTATAATCATGACCTTAATGTTACAAATGATGTGGTAAAAGTCCTCATTGGCCCGTAGTGCATTGATGGACAGTTGTTGGCATGATCATGACCATTAATGAATATACGAATATCCTTGGCCGTAGTGCAGGGTGATTCGATGATGTGAATTATTTTATTAAGCTGAGTCTCAGCGATCACAGTGTTGGAAAATCTTTTAAATCATAAGAGATAGTAGAGTTTATTTTCTACTTGACTCTTTTAATGGATTGCTTGTTCCGCTGCAGTTAAACTTGATGTCTATTATATTTTATCAGTTTAACATTGTTGAAGGCTAATGATAATTTATTCTGCATTATCTTAGTCATGATATTTCTTACTGGGCTAGTTGAGCTCACCCTTTCTTTCACTGTTCTCTTCAGGAAATGAGAACGTAGCTGGGGCAAGTCGAGGAACGGAGTGATGGTCCGAATGATAGTATTAGTTAGTAGTCCTCACTATTCTATGTAATGGTATGTTAATAAATGTAATGAGGACTCCTTTTGAGTATGAATACTCTCTAGAAGATAATATTTGTATTCAAACTCACAGTTTATGTTTTGTCGTATTGTACACGACAGTTGTATTAGTAAGTTGTATTTGTATTTTGTACTATGTATCTGACGACCCAAGATGGGTGATGTATACCTAATTTTGGGGGCGTCACAATTATGAACAGGAAATGTGAGTTGGTGTAACCATGATCTTTGATGTTTTAGGTAAAGATAGGTGATGAAAATTATCTTCGTCCTGGATGAGAAGAGAAATTTAGAACTATAGTTATGATTATGAGTTATTCATATGATTGTGGACCAGAATTGTTGATTGATGTTACAGGGATAAAACATTGTTGGAGGATTTTTAACATGGAGAAGATAATAGACTTTATAGTCTATTTGACTCTTCTAATGGATTGCTCATTCCGCTGCAACTATGGTTGAAATTTTTATCATTTACCATATGTTCTAAATCTCTGATTTATTATTGATGAAAGCTATTGATAATTTAATTATCTTTAGTCATGATATTATTTACTGAGCTAGTTGTGCTCACCCTTTTGCTTCACAATTCCTTTCAGGTAATAAGAGTGTAGCTGGGTCGAGCGGGGGTAACAGTGGAATAGAACGATGGTCATAATTTAGTAGTTATATTTGGTGAATCATCTAGGGTGAGGCGAACCCAACATTGGAAGGGTGTTTTTTCACTATCATACAAGATGTCTAATGACATACAACCTCGTGTCATCATAAGACAGGGTTATGCTCATCCACTTGTTGAGTATATCTACGAGCACTACCTATATAATCTTGGTGTTTGTTTGAAGTATAATTCACGATTAGAGACAGTGGAGATAATGATAAGTCAAGAGAAGACTCACCGTTGAGAAGAATATGATAGTAATCTTCTCGTTTTTTTTGGGTCTATTGGGTCAACCAAGGATAATTCTGTGGCCATATGATATCTATCATAACCTAGACGCATGGCCGCCCATGTACGAAGGTTTTCTTGAGCACTTTCCAAAGATTCTAATTTCTAAAACAGTTTTTGACTATACCTTTATGTAAGGTGTCATTGTGAGGTGATGTCCACGGTTGGAACATGAGTCACATTTGGTATATATTTGTATCCAAACTCACAGCATATGTGTTGTTGTATTTTACACGACAATTGTTGTAATAAAGTTACAGTTGTTTTCTGTACCATGTATTTGGCGACTCAGAATAGGTTGGATGGAATGGGTGTTGTATACCTATTTTGGGGGTGTCACAGTTGGTATCAGAGCTTAGGGATATGATCTCTGGCGGAGATCGGAGAATAGAACTAGGAAGGGATAGACGAGTAAATCCTTCGCTAATGTGTCCTACCTAAGCTTATTTGTTGGTCAGTCATAATATCAGGATATTATGTGATATGTTAATTTGTTAAATTAACCTTTGTTTTTGAAGCTGTATTCTAGAATGATATCTGAAATACAGGAGATGAGCAATGGAGAAATCATGATGACAGGAAAGATGGAATCTGAAATGAAATTAAGGTATTCTCAACTTTTTGAAATACTAGGTACGTAAATTTCGGGGACGACATATCATAAGGAGGGGAGATTGTAAGACCCCGAATTTTATGAAATAAAAGTATTAAATTTTTCTTATAATTACAATTCAGTAAATGGTTAAATTGATGGGTGAAATGTGAATTTTTTTTAAAATAAACAAGTGGTTATAAAATAATCATTGTTGGTGGGCCCCACTTCTGGTTGGTGAAGAAATGTGCTGAATTATATTTCAAATATGGTGGGTGGGAATAGTAGCAGGTAAAGCCATCAGGTTGCAGGTCAAGCCTACTAAAATTTTCCTATAAATAGAGGGCTAAGTTAGAATTGAAAATCACACCAGAAACAAGTTTTCTCTCTTTCTCTCTCTATATTATGAAGCATATTTTGTGAATGTTTAGATACTTTGAGAGTTGTTATTCAGTGCAAGTTTCCTTCGGCTTTGCATACCGATCAGAAGTACTGCTCTTTTGAGGTAAGGGATAGTAAAGGATTTTAAGGGTTATTATGTTTTTTAGTTCGTACTTCTTCTGATCTTCAGAAAATTCTGGAAAAATTTGAAATGATATTTTGATGAGTTTTCTTGATTGTGTCCAAAAATGGTGATTTTTGGATGTATAGATTGAGAGTTATGAATTTTATGAGAAAAGACTATTTTAAAAGTAATCGCTTATAATTCCTTGTGGTTAACTCCAAAATTGATGAAATTTTTATTGGGAGTACATGTATATGATAGAAGTATACTCTGTAAATTTTAGAATTTTTGGACAAAAGTATAATTTTTGATAAATGTCTAAATATTCGGTTGTTTTGGCCATATGAAAAATAGTAAATGACTTTTAAAAATTATGAGAAAAATATTTTTGGAACTGATTTGGTATTTTTCATGAAAATAGTCTAGTTATGAGTAAATGAATTAAATATGTTTTGTGAAGTAAGAAAATTTGAAAATAGGATTCTATGACTTTGAGAATCCTATATGAGGTATATGCAGATTTTTGATGAGGGTTTTGATTATTGGTGATAAAATCTTATGAGTTTGACATTTTAGAATGATTAAATGTATTATTTAGTAAAGTGTAAACAATTTAAATAAATTGTTTATAAGCTTAAGAAATATTATTCTTTCAATATCATTATACCGAAATACTGGTATGGATTTTATTGTGGAATTTCTATCTTTTTGTGTCGGGTTTTCTATTTATGAGTTACTATTCACGAGTTACTATTCATGAGTTACTATTCACGAGTTACTATTCACGATAAAAATTGGTTTCTTTTTCTAACCAAATTATAGTTGATTTACGAATATTACTCTTGCGATTAAAGCTAGATGTTGATCATATTATTTTTATTATTATATATAACATTTTTATAACCCTAATGATGATATTTCTCTTTGACTTGAGTGTAAAGATGGGTAGATTTTTGGTATGATCATGACTATGGGTTATCTTTGGCCAGTAGTGCAAAGTTGAATCGTTGATTGGTATGATCATGACCATTGAATTTATAAGTGAATATCTTTAGCTTAAGTGCAAAGGTGAATTGATCAACATGGTTATAATTATTGTTTATATAAATTCTGAAATGATTATATATTTCTTTGAGATATTAATATATTTGGCCTGTAGTGCAAATATGAACTGTTGATGAATATCTTTGGCCTGCAGTGTAAAGATGAATTATTGATGAATATATTTGGCCTGTAGTGCAAAGATGAACAATTGTTGAATATCTTTGGCCTGTAGTGCAAAGATGACATGTTGTTGAATATCTTAGCCAGTAGTGCAAAGACGAACAGATGTTGAGATGAACATGATCAACTGGTGATACAAATAAATATCTTTGGCCGTAGTGCAAAGATGAAGTTATTAGTATGATTATGAACAGGAAATGTGATTTGGTGTAACCATGATCTTTGATGTTTCAGGTAAAGATAGGTGATGAAAATTATCTTCGTCCTGGATGAGAAGAGGAATTTAGAACTACAGTTATGATTATGAGTTATTCATATGATTGTGGACCAGAATTGTTGATTGATGTTACAGGGATAAAACATTGTTGGTGGATTTTTAACATTGAGAAGATAATAGACTTTATAGTCTATTTGACTATTCTAATGGATTGCTCGTTTCGCTGCAACTATGGTTGAAATTTTTATCATTTACCATATGTTCTAAATCTCTGATTTATTATTGATGAAGGCTATTGATAATTTAATTAGCTTTAGTCATGATATTCTTTACTGAGCTAGTTGTGCTCACCCTTTTGCTTCACAATTTTTTCCAGGTAATAAGAGTGTAGCTGGGTCGAGCGGGGGTAACAGTGGAATAGAACGATGGTCATAATTTAGTAGTTATATTTGGTGAATCATCTAGGGTGAGGCGAACCCAACATTGGAAGGGTGTTTTGTCACTATCATACAAGATGTCTAATGACATACAACCTCGTGTCATCATAAGACAGGGTTGTGCTCATCCACTTGTTGAGTATATCTACGAGCGCTACCTATATAATCTTGGTGTTTGTTTGAAGTATAATTCACGATTAGAGACAGTGGAGATAATGATAAGTCAAGAGAAGACTCACCGTTGGGAAGAATATGATAGTAATCTTCTCGTTTTTTTTGGGTCTATTGGGTCAACCAAGGATAATTCTGTGGCCATATGATATCTATCATAATCTAGACGCATGGCCTCCCATGTTCGAAGGTTTCCTTGAGCACTTCCCAAAGATTCTAATTTCTAAAATAGTTTTTGACTATACCTTTATGTAAGGTGTCATTGTGAGGTGATGTCCACGGTTGGAACATGAGTCACATTTGGTATATATTTGTATCCAAACTCACAGCATATGTGTTGTTGTATTTTGCACGACAATTGTTGTAATAAAGTTACAGTTGTTTTCTGTACCATGTATTTGACGACTCAGAATAGGTTGGATGGAATGGACCAATTTTGGGGTCGTTACAGGTAGGCCAGGAAGTTCTTCAGGGAATACGTCAGGGAATTTATTAACAATAGAAATATCATTCAAAACTGACGTATTTTTGTTTAGATCCGTGACATGAGCTAAGAAAGCTTGACATCCGTTTTTCAATAAACGAATAGCTTTATGGCTTGAGATGACAGCGATTGATTTTAATGGTTTTGTTGCTTGAATTCGCATAATAGGTCGATTAGGAATATGAAAGCTAACAACCTTATGAAAATAATCAATTTTTGCATGATGAGTAGTTAACCAATCAATCCCTATAATCACGTCAAATGCAAGTATTTTTAATGAAATCAGATCGACAGGTAATGTGTGGGTACCAAGTTGAACCAAACAAGACTTATAAACCGTGGATGTAATGAAGGTTTCTCCCAATGGAGTTTCAACAGATAAGTCAAAGTCTAATTTCTCCGGAGTCAAATTTAATCGATGAGCGCACGTAGGAGAAATAAAAGAATGGGTAGAACCGGTATCAAATAAAGTATAGACTTCGTTAGAGTTTATGATAAGCTTACCCCGTGATGACCTCATTCGGGTTCCTTGCTTTCTGGGAGGTCACAACAAACGCTCTCCCTTGCACTACCGGTTTTGACTTTTCTGGGACGGCCTTTGGTGTCTCCATCCTGGCTGAACTTGTTTTTGGTAAACGACAAAATCGAGCTAAATGACCTTCTCTTCCATAATTATAACATGCTTTAGACGGCATCGCGCAGTTTGGACTGATGTGCCCCTCCCCTCCACATTTGAAACATATGATATGTGGTCGTTCTCCTTCCTTAACAACGGGTGCTGGTGCTGACGTCTTTCCATCATTGTTGAATCTTCTCTTCTTGAAATGACCATTCATATTGTTTTGACCCTGATTACCACCGAAGTGGTTACCATTTCTGGCCTATTGATTCCCTCCACGCTTGTTGTCACCGCTTCGATGACTGCTCTCACTAGTATTATCATTTTGCCGACTGCTCTCTTTTGGTTGCGTTGACTCGTTATCGCGCTCCACTAACTGAGCCCTATTCACAACATCTGAATTCAAACACAGTTTATGAGAAATAAGATGTTGACGTATCTCAGGTTTCAAACCTCGAAAAAACATTCGCTCTTCAACACTTTATGCACTACAGGCCACAGATGACTTTCAACATTTTATAAACATGAGGATGATGACAATGATATAAGAATTCAATAAAACAAGTTCAAGAATTAAATTATCCAAGAATTAACAACGTCCAAATTGTCAACATGATAATCCTTTGTGGAGTAAAATTCAAGAATACTTAGAAGAATATTTTCATGAAAAGATACTGGATGAAACGCAATTATCAAGGATATTCCATAAATTTCATGGAGTATAGAAGTCAAAACTTAACCAACTGAGTATAATAGAGAATGGAATAACAAAAGAAATCACCCGACATGCGATAGACCGTAAAGACAGGTTATTCTAACAAAATAATAAATAATGGAACCAGGTCCGGCGTAAACGCACAGACAGGATATTCCGACAGAATAATAAATAATGGAACCAGGTCCGGTGTAAAACACACAGACAGGATGTTTCAACAGAATAATAACAAGACGGAACCAGGTCCGGTGTAAAACACACAGACAGGATGTTCCAACAGAATAATAATAAAAACGGAACTAGGTCCGGTGTAAAACACACAGACATGATGTTCTAACAGAATAATAGAAGAATGTCACCAAGTATAGGGTAGACCGCGTATACGGGTTATTCCAACAGAATAATAGAAATGAAATAACAACAGTTCTCTTCATGAATAAGAAAGAATAACACCCCTTACCGTTTTAAAGAAGAACTGAAATAAGGAAGTAGTTAAGTAGCAGAATACTTTTCTTCTCTCCCTTTATTGTTTCTCTCTCTAGAGTTCAGTGAATTCGTAAGAAATAATGAAGGAATGAGCTGCTATTTATAGAAAAATAGAATGCATAGTAACTAATCCATGAACGGTCCAGATTGATTACTTTAATCTGACGGTCCATATTTAAAGAAAAATCTTTTAAATAAAATATAATATATTCTATTTATAGAATAACTTTAATAAAGTATTTTGTTTTATATAAAAAGATGTTTCTGTTTTATTACGTTAATAATACGAATAAAACAAAACTTCATTATTGCTAAATAATTCATATTATTAACTGACAATAATTGAATAAAACTGAGTGACTTCTCATATAAGTATTAATAATCAATACCGTGTGCTACTATGCCACCACACGTATTATTGTACTTTTACTACCGAGTAGTTCAACAGTATCAATGGTAAAACTTCCGCCGTTATTTTTAATAAAATATTTTTGTCGTTTTCTCAATCCGACAATAATTTCGTTGTGGGGTCCACCAATAATTGTGTCGTTGTACGAATATTCCCTGTTAAAACGAATATTCCCTGACCAATCGAATATAATATAACAACTTACGTACTTTGCAAAATTTATAAATATTACTCATAACTATAACATTATATCAAATTAACTCCATAATATTCAAAAATGATATTTATAGAAAATTTATCTTTATTTATAAAAGTTGGGGTCTTACACGTCAAATTTGAATGATATTTCTATTATTAATAAATTTCCTAACGTATTCCTTGAAAAATTTCTTGGCCTACCCCTAGAGTGTGAAATCGAATTTTGTATTGACTTTGAACCTGGTACAAAATCTATTTTAAAAACCCCATATCAAATGGCTCCTATTGAACTTTAGGAGTTAAAAATCTAACTGCAGAAATTATTAGACATCGATTTCATTCGTCCTAGTACATCTCCTTGGGGTGCTCCTGTTTTATTCGTAAAGAAGAAAGATGGGAGTATGCGACTTTGCATTGACTATCGAGAGTTGAATCATGTCACCATAAAAAATACGTACCCGTTACCTCGTATTGATGACATGTTTGACCAGTTGCAAGGTGATAAATTATTTTCAAAGATCGATCTTCGTTCTGGATATCATCAGTTAAAAATTAAAACTGACGACATTCCAAAGACTGCTTTTAGAACTCGGTACGGGCATTACGAATTCTTAGTCATGTCTTTTGGATTGACTGATGCTACTGCTGCCTTCATAGATATGATGAGCCGAGTATTCAAGGAATATTTGGATCATTTTTTGGTTGTCTTTATTGATGACATCCTTATATACTCCAAAAGCCATGAAGATCATGAGCAACACTTGAGGCTGATACTTCAAAAGCTTCGTGAAAACAAGTTATACGCTAAGTTGAAGAAATGCGAGTTCTAGCTTGAGGAAGTAGCATTCCTTGGGTATGTGATATCGAATCATGGAATATCAGTTGACCCGGTGAAAATTGAAGTAACACAAAGTTGGGAGCAACCTAAGTCAGTAATCGAAGTACATAACTTTCTGGGCTTAGCTGGTTATTATCGAAGATTCGTAGAAAGATTTTCTTAAATTGCCACTCCATTAACTCAGTTGACTCAAAAAGATACAAAATTCGGTTGGAGCGATGAATGTGAGAAAAGTTTTCAAGAACTCAAGAGGAGACTCATTTCAGCAGCTGTTCTAACAATACCATTAGGTTGTGAGGGATTTGTCATCTACATCGATGCTTCGGGCAGAGGTTTAAGATGTATTCTCATGCAGCAGGGGAAAATCATAGCCTATGCCTCACGACAACTCAAAGAATATGAGAGGAATTATCCTACTCATGATCTAGAGTTGGCAGCAGTCGTTTCCGCGCTAAAGATCTGTAGACATTATCTGTATGGGGAGATAGTGGAGATCTATACAGATTATAAAAGTCTCAAATATTTATTCACCCAAAAGGAACTCAACATGCGGCAATGACGTTGGCTCGAGCTGTTGAAAGATTACGATAATACCATTCAATACCATCCTGGAAAAGCGAACATTATAGCCTACACATTGAGTAGAAGATCATATGCGGGTACAAGTGTGATATTGTCAACACAAAGACCCATTTTGTATGACTTACAAAAGATAGAGTTAGTGTTAAAAACTTCAGGGACCCACGTGATGATGTCAAATATACGAGTAGAACCAGCTTTAATCGATAAAGTTAAAGCTGCTCAAGATACAAACCCGAAGCTGATGCGTATAAAGAAGAAAGTACAAGAAAGTGTTATTCTAGAAGCAAAAATCGACGAAGAAGGAATACTTCGAGTAAACTCTAGACTTTGTGTTCCTAGTAACTCTGATTTGAAGTATAAAATCATGATGGAGGTACACAACACACCGTTTACAATCCATCCTGGAAGTACCAAAATGTATCGTGATCTTCGACATACATTTTGGTAGAGCAATATGAAGAGAGAGATAGCAGAGTTTATCTCAAGGTGTTTAACTTGACAATATGTCAAGGCGGAGCATCAAGTGTCAAAAGGTCCATTGCAACTACTTAAAATTCCAGAATGGAAGTGGGAGCACATTCACATGGATTTCGTTAATAGTCTTCCCAAGGTTTCTCAACGCATAGATGCAATTTGGGTCATTATTGATAGATGAAACAAGTCTGCTCATTTCTTACCTATACGAGAAATAAATTCACTTGAATGTCTTGCTCGTATATACATAAATGAGATTATAACACTACATGGTATGCCAATATCCATAGTTTCTGATTGAGACCCAACATTCACTTCACGATTTTGGGTCAGTTTGCAGAAAGCTATGGGCACGGATTTATGATTCAGTTCTGCATATCATCCTCAGACGGGCGGGCAGTCGAAGAGGACTATTCAAACTCTTAAAGATCTATTGAGACTCTGCGTACTAGACTTTAAATGAAGTTAGGACAAGTACTTGCCGTTATCAAGCAAGTATAGGCATGACTCCATTAGAGGCATTGTATGGACAAAAGTGTCGTTCTCCAGTATGCTGGGTCGAGGTGGGTGAAGCAACGTTGTTGGGACCAGAATTGATACGCATGACAGCTAAAAATATTCAAATGACTCGGCAACGTATACAAACCTCACAAGATCAACAAAAGACTTATGATGATCTTCATCAGAGGGACGTGGAATTCAATGTTGGAGATCATGTATTGTTACGTGTTGCTCCATGGAAATGAGTTACGAGATTTAGAAAAGAGAGGAAAGCTCAGCCCTCGATTCATTTGTCCATTTGAAATCCTCGAATAAGTAGAAATTGTGGCCTATAGACTCACCTTACCATCAAGTGTGTCTCATATTAATAACGTTTTTCACATATCTATGTTACCTAAATATGTGGAAGACCCAAACCACATTATTAAATTAGAACCAGATGAGATAGCGGAAGATTTAACATATGAAGTGATACCTATTAAAATCTTGGATAAGAAGGAACATATTCTACGCTCAAAGGTTATACCTCAAGTTAAAGTTTTATAGAGAAACCACGATATTGAGAAAATGACCTGGGAGTTAGAATCTAAAATAAAAATAAGGTATCCTCACCTCTTCGACATACCAGGTACGTACATTAATTTTGAGGACAAAATTTCATAAGGAGGGGAGGTTGTAATACCTCAACTTTTTATAAATAAAGATTTAATTTTCAATAAATGTTATTTTGATTAATAAGGTGTGATTTGATATAATTCTATAGTTATAGGTGATATGTGCAAATTTTTTAATTAAGCAAATTGTCATAAAATATTCGTTTGGTCAGGAAATATTCTTTTTATCGGAGAATATTCGTACGACGACACAAACATTGGTGGACCCCACAAAAGAATGATGGTCGGATATAGAAAGCGACATAAATAACTTTTTTATAAAAATAACGACAAGACATTTACCGTTAAACTATTGAAATACCCGGTGATAAAAATACAGTAATATTCGTGGTTGCACAGTAGCACACGGTATTGTACAGTATCTCCGATTGTTAATGCTTACGTAAGAAGTCACTCAGTTCATTTAATAATTGCCATAGTAGTTGCTACATAATATCTTGTATTATTGATTCAATTATTATCACAGTATCATCTGTGTAATATTTTATATTATTAAATCAATAAATGAGACGACACAATTATTCATATTATTATTTGCATTATTGACAATGTCTAGAAAGGGTTTAGGTTATTTAATTGCGCGCCAACAAGGAGAAATCCTTATCGGAAAGCCCCCTCTTTCCTCGCAATGATCTGGTAGTTAATATTGTGAGTTATAATATTAATGATGAATAATTGTTGAAAGATTAAAAATGTGTTGATTGAAGATATGTGATTTGTGGTAAATAATTATTCACTTTCTGATATAAATAAAGAGGTTTGTCATGAAGAATTTGTTGTAAGTTTGACTTATTACATGGACCCCCACTTACTCATTTTTCAAAACCGTCGGTAGAAAGTTATCTCAGTTTTGTTTTATTATTATTATAATAGTAATAAAACAAAAAACTTTTTATATAATACAGAATACTTTTTATATTATATATAAAGTTATTTGTTTTATTATATTATACATAGAATATAATATATTTTATATAAAGTTTTTGTTTTATTAAAATATTTTATTGCATAGTGATGAATATTAAAAATTAGATTTTCGATGATTCTGTGCCCGTGAAATTTCTTTCTGTTCACCCATGATTTTCTTTTAAATAGTACCATATCATTCTCCTATAAATAGGATGCTTAGTTGGGAAATGAAAATTGTAAGACCCCAACTTATTAATGAATAAAATCAAAATTTCTCTAAATATTATTGTGAATAATAAGGGATTAATTTGATATAATACTTTGGTTATGGGTGAAATGTGTAAATTTTGTAAAATAAGCAAGTGGTTATAAAATATTCATTTTGTCGGGGAATATTCGTTTGGTCGTAGAATATTCTTGCTGTCGGGGAATATTCGTACGACGGCGCAGCCTTGTGTGGGCCCCATAACAGAAAGCGATTGGATGAAGAAAACGACAAGTATAAGTTGTTTATAAATAACGGCGTAGTTGTTACCGTTAATACTGTTGGAATACCCGGTGGTTAAAATACAGTAGCACACGGTATTGCACCAATTATTGATTCTTACGTAAGAAGGCACTACTCAATAATTGTTACAGTAGTTATTATTCAATATTTTATTTTATTGATTCAATAATTGCTGCGTTGATATTTTATATTATTGTTGTTTCAATAATTATTGCTGCACAGTATTTTCCTTTATCAGATCAATAATTCATATTATTTGAATAATATTATTAGATAACATTATTGGCAATGTCTAGAAAGTTCTGTCTAAGGAGAGGTCTGGTCATCTAATTGCGCGCCAGTAAGGAGAAATCCTTATTGGAAAGCCCCCTCTTTCCTGGGAACGGCCTGGTTGTCATAAATGTGATTCTGTAATATTATTTGTGAATAATTAATTATTGATTCATATGATAAGGAAATATTTATTTTATGTGGATATAAATGAGGGATATATTTTTGTGGTTAAAAATGAAGGAGTTAATGTTGAGGTTTTTATCAGTATTTTTGTCGGAATGGAGGTATTAAAAATCAGGGTTTTTGAGATATTTTGCGGGGGTTATAATTTTTAATCCGACCGTTGGATCGTGGTAATTTTTGGATATGTTATACATATATAAGTTGAGTATATGTCCACAAATTTTGAACCGTTAAAAATGAACGTATGATTTATTATAAATTTTACGAGATGACTGGTTCAGAAATTGTTTAATTTTCAGAGTTTATTATTTTGATGGAAAATTCTAGAATTGGTGGGCCCCACTCTTGGTTGGTGAAGAAATGTGCTGATATTTTTATTCAAATGTGGTGGGTGGGAATAGTAGCAGGTAAAGCCATCAGGTTGCAGGTTAAGTCTGCTTCGGCGTGCTAACATTTTCCTATAAATAGACGGCTAAGTTAGAATTGAAAATCACACCAGAAATAAGTTTTCTCTCTCTCTCTCTAGATTATTGAGTGTATTTTGTGAGTATTTAGATACTTTGAGAGTTTCTATTCATCAGAGCAAGTTTCTTTCAGCCTTATATCGGTATTCCGACCAGAAGTACTGATATTTTGAGGTAAAGGATATTATTTTCTTCTTAATGATATTATTTTCTTCAATATCATTATGCTGAAATATTGATATGAGTTTTTATCAAATTTGAAACTTTTTGTGTCGGGGTTACTATTCACGTATACGGCACTATTCACGTATACGGTACTATTCACGAATACGGCACTATTCACCGAAAAATAAAATTTTTTCTTTTTGTCCAAGATGTCTATTATGGTTACTATCTTTGATTGTATCCATGTTTTGATCTTTATTTTTGAATTCTGCTTCACAATTGATTATTATGAAGTATTATTGATCTTGGATAAACTGTTATACGAATCCCTAATATTTGTCCTTCTGTCTCAGTGGATTCGTTCTCTTTAAGATATTTTTCATCATCCTCAGTCCTAAATGATGATATTACTGAATATCTTTGGCCTGTAGTACAAAGATGTATGATTACTTGATGAATATCTTTGGCCTGTAGTGCAAAGATGAACAGGTGTTGAGATGAACATGACTGACAGGTGATACAAATGAATATCTTTGGCCTGTAGTGCAAAGATGAATATTTGGATAAAGATGATTATTAATTGATGTTACAGGGATAAAATATTGATGATGGACTTTTAAATCTTAGAAGATAGTAGAATTCTTTCTCTACTTGACTCTTCTAATGGTTTGATGTTTCCGCTGCAGTTGTTGATCTAAAACTTGTTGTCGATTATATTCTATCAGATTTTTTTCCTGTTGAAGACTAACGATAATTTGTTGTATATTATCTTAGTCATAATATTCTTTACTGGGCTAGTTGAGCTCACCATTTTCCTTTTTGTTCCATTTTTCTTCTCAGGAGGTGAGAACATAGCAGGATCTAGTCGGGGTATGGAGTGATGGTTCTAGAAAGATGTTTTAGCAGTCCTCACTATTTCTGTAAAATAGTGTTTGAATAATTGTAATGAGGATTTATTTGAGTGTGGATATTGTCTAGAAGACAATATTTGTATTTAAACTCACAGTATGTGTTGTCGTATTTTGCACGACAATTGTATTATTGAAGTTGTAGTTTGCTTTCTGTACCATGTATTTGGCGACTCAGAATGGGTGTTGTATACCTATTTTGGGGGCGTCACAGTTGGTATCAGAGCTTAGGGATATGATCCCTGGCTGAGATGTGAGACAAGAACTAGGAGGGGAGAGACGGGGAATTCCTTCGCTAGTATGACCTGACTAAGTTTATTTGGTGTTTATTTGGTCGGTCAGAGTATAGGGATAATATATGACATGACTATTAACCCTTGTTTTATGGCAGTATTTAAGAATGGCAGCTGAGAACGTTAATAATGGAGTAAATCAGACCGTGGAGACACCTTTGATCACCACCCAGGGGAACGTGCAACAGGAAGGCAATATTCCTCCTGTAAACAACGTTACCGAGCAAACGATGAATGATGGAATGTTTAGGAGCTTTTTGCAGTTCATGCAAAATCAGACGAGGGAGACTCGTGTGCAGAATACGGGTGGAAATGATAACAACGCGCGGTTTGTCACAGCTAAGCAGTTCAAAGAATTGGGACCACCAGAATTTAAGGGAAAGCCGGATCCGATCATGGCGGAAACGTGGGTCAAGCAAATTACCAAGATATTCGATGTCTTGGGATGCACGGAGGAACAGAAGGTTCCATTCGCCACCTTTATGTTCCGCGGTGAGGCAGACTACTGGTGGGAGTCTGTGAAGCGTACCCAGCCTGACGCACTCAACATGTCCTGGGAAACATTTCAAAAACTGTTCAATGACAAGTACTTTCCTGAAAGTATTCGTCATATGAAGGAGGTGGAGTTTATCAGACTGGAACAAAACAACATGACGGTGTCCCAGTACGAGGCGAAGTTTGCAGAGTTATCCAGGTTTGCACCTCATTTGGTCGAAAATGAGGAACGAATGACAAGGATGTTTCTGAGAGGTCTAAAACCCGAGATTCGCAATATCTTATCTCTCATAAATTTTCTTTATATTCAGATGTTGTAAACAGGGCTCAATTATTAGAGCGAGATAATGAGTATGTGCAACCGAGGGACCACAACCAGGGTCATACCGGTGGCGGCAGTCATCGAAGCAATGAAAACCAGCAGGGAGGAAAATATTCGGACAAAAGCGGTAACCACTCTGGTGGTAATCGTGGTCGTGATAATAGAAGGAGCGAGTCGGGAGGAGATTTCAAGAAGAGAAGGTACAACAATGATAACGTGAAGACGTCAGCACAAACATCAACTGTTTCTAGGGGAGGAGAACGACCACCGGTCGTATGTTACAAATGTGGGAAAGAGGGACATATCAGCCCAAACTGCCCACAACAATCCAAGGTATGTTATAACTGTGGAAAGGAGGGTCATATAGCTCGAGAGTGTTCTGTAGCAAAACCAAGTTCAGCGGGGATGGTGACTCCAAAAGCTATCCCGGATAAGTCAAAATCAGCGGTTCCTAGAAGGGCGTTTGTCGTGACTGGCCAAAACGCGAGAAACCCGAACGAGGTGATCACGGGTAAGCTAATCTTGAATTCTTGCGAAGTTTATACTTTACTAGATACCGGTTCTACCCATTCTTTTATCTCTCCTGCTTGTGCTCAACGTTTAAACTTGACTCCGGAGAAATTGGACTTTAACTTATCTGTTGAAACTCCGTTGGGTGAAACCTTCGTTACATCTACAGTTTATAAATCTTGCATGATCCAAGTTGGCACTATCGCATTACCTGTTGATCTTATCTCTTTAAAGATACTTGCTTTTGATGTGATTTTAGGAATTGATTGGTTAACCACTCATCATGCTAAAATTGATTGTTTTCGTAAGGTTGTTAGTTTTCATATTCCTAACCAACCTGTCATACGAATTCAAACTACTAAACCACTAAAATCAGTCACTGTCATATCAAGCCACAAAGCTATTCGTTTATTGAAAAACGGATGTCAAGCTTTCTTAGCCCATGTTATGGATTTGAACAAAGACAAGTCAGATTTGAATAATATTTCTATTGTTAGAGAATTTCCCGATGTATTTCCTGAAGAACTTCCTGGTCTACCCCCAGAACGTGAAGTTGAATTCTTTATTGACCTTGAACCTGGTACAAAGCCCATTTCTAAAACCCCATATCGAATGGCTCCTATTGAACTTCAGGAGTTAAAAGTCCAACTACAGGAGTTGTTGGACATCGGTTTTATTCGTCCTAGTACGTCTCCTTGGGGTGCTCCTGTTTTATTCGTAAAGAAGAAAGACGGGAGTATGCGACTTTGTATTGACTATCGAGAATTGAACCATGTCACCATCAAGAATAGGTATCCGCTACCTCGCATTGATGACCTGTTTGACCAGTTACAAGGAACACAATTCTTTTCAAAGATCGATCTTCGTTCTGGATATCATCAGCTGAAGATTAAAACTGAGGATATTCCAAAGACTGCCTTCAGAACTCGGTACGGGCATTATGAATTCTTAGTAATGTCTTTTGGATTGACTAATGCTCCTGCTGCTTCATGGATATGATGAATCGTGTATTCAAAGAATATTTAGATCAGTTCGTTGTTGTCTTTATTGATGACATCCTCATCTATTCCAAAAGCCGTGAAGATCATGAGCGCCATTTGAAGCTGGTACTGCAAAGGCTTCGTGAAAACAAGCTATATGCCAAACTGAAGAAATGCGAGTTCTGGCTTGAGGAAGTAGCATTCCTTGGGCACGTGGTGTCAAAACATGGAGTATCTGTCGACCCGGCGAAGATTGAAGCCATACAAAGTTGGGAGCAACCGAAGTCGGTAACCGAAGTACGTAGCTTTCTGGGCTTAGCTGGTTATTATCGGAGATTTGTGGAAGGATTTTCTCGAATCGCTACTCCGTTAACTCAGCTGACTCGGAAAGATACAAAATTCGTATGGAGTGAGGAATGCGAGAAGAGTTTCCAAGAACTCAAGAGGAGACTCATTTCGGCACCTGTTCTGACAATACCATCTGGTTCGGATGGATTTGTTATCTACAGCGATGCTTCAGGCAAAGGGTTAGGATGTGTTCTCATGCAACATGGGAAAGTCATAGCCTATGCCTCACGACAACTCAAAGAATATGAGAGGAATTATCCTACTCATGATTTGGAGTTGGCAGCAGTCGTTTTTGCGTTGAAGATCTGGAGACACTACCTGTATGGGGAGAAAGTGGAGATCTATACAGATCATAAAAGCCTCAAATATTTCTTCACCCAAAAGGAACTCAACATGCGGCAACGACGTTGGCTTGAGCTGTTGAAAGATTACGATCATACCATCCAATATCATCCTGGAAAAGCAAACGTAGTAGCTGACGCATTGAGTAGAAGATCATATGCGGGTACGAGTGCAATGTTGTTAACACAAAGGCCCATTTTGTATGACTTGCAAAGGATGGAGATAGAGATGAAGGCTCCAAGTACCCACATGATGATATCAAATATACGAGTAGAACCGACTTTAATCGATAAAGTTAAAGCTGCTCAAGCTACGGACATGGAGCTGATGCGTATGAAGAAGAAAGTGCAAGAAGGTGCTATTCCAGAAGCAAGAATCGATGAAGAAGGAATACTTCGAGTCAACTCCAGACTTTGTGTTCCTAACGATTTTGACTTGAAGCATAGAATAATGATGGAGGCACACAACACACCGTTTGCAATCCATCCTGGGAGTACCAAAATGTATCACGATCTTCGACATACATTTTGGTGGAGCAATATGAAAAGAGAGATCGCGGAGTTTATCTCGAGATGTTTAACTTGTCAACGTGTAAAAGCGGAGCATCAAGTGCCAAAGGGTCCATTGCAACCACTTGAGATTCCGAAATGGAAGTGGGAACACATTACTATGGATTTTGTTACAGGTCTTCCCAAGGTTTCTCAAGGCATAGATGCGATTTGGGTTATTGTTGATAGATTAACCAAGTCCGCTCATTTCTTGCCGATACGTGAGACTTATTCCCTTGAACGTCTTGCTAGTATGTACGTGAACGAGATTGTGAGATTGCATGGCATGCCAGTATCCATAGTTTCGGATCGTGACCCAAGATTCACTTCACGATTTTGGGTTAGCTTGCAGAAAGCTATGGGCACGGATTTACGATTCAGTTCAGCATACCATCCTCAAACGGACGGACAATCAGAGAGGACTATTCAAACTCTTGAAGATCTATTAAGACTTTGTGTCCTAGATCTCAAAGGGAGTTGGGATAAGTACCTACCATTGGTGGAATTCTCCTACAACAACAGTTATCAGGCGAGCATAGGTGTGGCTCCATTCGAGGCGTTGTATGGAAGAAAATGTCGTTCTCCAGTATGCTGGGACGAGGTGGGTGAAGCAACATTGTTGGGACCAGAGTTGGTACGCATGACTACAGAGAAGATCCAAACGATTCGACAACGTATACAAACGGCACAGGATCGACAAAAGAGTTATGCGGATCTTCATCGGAAGGACGTGGAATTTAATATTGGGGATCATGTATTGTTACGTGTTGCACCATGGAAGGGAGTTACAAGATTTGTTGGTCCATTTGAGATTCTTGAGCGAATAGGAAATGTGGCATATAGACTCGCATTACCTCCAAGCATGTCTCGTGTTCATAATATTTTTTATATATCTATGGTTCGTAAATATGTTAAAGACCCGAACCACATTATTGAGTTAGAACCAGACGAGATAGCTGAAGATTTAACGTACGAGGAGGTACCTGTTAAGATCTTGGATAGAAAAGAGCATGTCTTACGCACAAAGGTTATACCACAAGTTAAGGTTTTGTGGAGAAACCATGCTATTGAAGAAATGACCTGGGAGTTGGAATCAGAAATGAAAGCGAGGTATCCTCACCTTTTTGAAACATCAGGTACGTACGTCAATTTCGAGGACGAAATTTCATAAGGAGGGGAGGTTGTAAGACCCCAACTTATTAATGAATAAAATCAAATTTTCTCTAAATATTATTGTGAATAATAAGGGGTTAATTTGATATAATACTTTGGTTATGGGTGAAATGTGCAAATTTTGCAAAATAAGCAAGTGGTTATAAAATATTCATTTTGTCGGGAAATATTCGTTTGGTCGTGGAATATTCTTGCTGTCGGGGAATATTCGTACGACGGCGCAGCCTTGTGTGGGCCCCATAACGGAAAGCGATTGGATGAAGAAAATGACAAGTATAAGTTGTTTATAAATAACGGCGTAGTTGTTACCGTTAATACTGTTGAAATACCCGGTGGTTAAAATACAGTAGCACACGGTATTGCACCAATTATTGATTCTTACGTAAGAAGGCACTACTCAATAATTGTTACAGTAGTTATTGTTCAATATTTTATTTTATTGATTCAATAATTGCTGCGTTGATATTTTATATTATTGTTGTTTCAATAATTGTTGCTGCACAGTATTTTCTTTTATCAGATCAATAATTCATATTATTTGAATAATATTATTAGATAACATTATTGGCAATGTCTAGAAAGTTCTGTCTAAGGAGAGGTTTGGTCATCTAATTGCGCACCAGTAAGGAGAAATCCTTATTGGAAAGCCCCCTCTTTCCTGGGAACGGCCTGGTTGTCATAAATGTGATTTTGTAATATTATTTGTGAATAATTAATTATTGATTCATATGATAAGGAAATATTTATTTTATGTGGATATAAATGAGGGATATATTTTTGTGGTTAAAAATGAAGGAGTTAATGTTGAGGTTTTTATCAGTATTTTTGTCGGAATGGAGGTATTAAAAATCAGGGTTTTTGAGATATTTTGCGGGGGTTATAATTTTTAATCCGACCGTTGGATCGTGGTAATTTTTGGATATGTTATACATATATAAGTTGAGTATATGTCCACAAATTTTGAACCGTTAAAAATGAACGTATGATTTATTATGAATTTTACGAGATGACTGGTTCAGAAATTGTTGAATTTTCGGAGTTTATCATTTTGATAGAAAATTCTAGAATTGGTGGGCCCCACTCTTGGTTGGTGAAGAAATGTGCTGAATTTTTATTCAAATGTGGTGGGTGGGAATAGTAGCAGGTAAAGCCATCAGGTTGCAGGTTAAGTCTGCTTCGGCGTGCTAACATTTTCCTATAAATAGAGGGCTAAGTTAGAATTGAAAATCACACCAGAAACAAGTTTTCTCTCTTTCTCTCTCTAGATTATTGAGTGTATTTTGTGAGTATTTAGATACTTTGAGAGTTTCTATTCATCAGAGCAAGTTTCTTTCAGCCTTATACCGGTATTCCGACCAGAAGTACTGATATTTTGAGGTAAGGGATATTATTTTCTTCTTAATGATATTATTTTCTTCAATATCATTATGCTGAAATATTGATATGAGTTTTTATCAAATTTGAAACTTTTTGTGTCGGGGTTACTATTCACGTATATGGCACTATTCACGTATACGGTACTATTCACGAATACGGCACTATTCACCGAAAAATAAAATTTTTCCTTTTTGTCCAATATGTATATTATGGTTACTATCTTTGATTGTATCCATATTTTGATCTTTATTTTTGAATTATGCTTCACAATTGATTATTATGAAGTATTATTGATCTTGAATAAACTGTTATACGAATCCCTAATATTTGTCCTTCTGTCTCACTAGATTCGTTCTCTTTAAGATATTTTTCATCATCCTCAGTCCTAAATGATGATATTACTGAATATCTTTGGCCTGTAGTGCAAAGATGTATGATTACTTGATGAATATCTTTGGCCTGTAGTGCAAAGATGAACAGGTGTTGAGATGAACATGACTGACAGGTGATACAAATGAATATCTTTGGCCTGTAGTGCAAAGATGAATATTTGGATAAAGATGATTATTAATTGATGTTACAGGGATAAAATATTGATGATGGACTTTTAAATCTTAGAAGATAGTAGAATTCTTTCTCTACTTGACTCTTCTAATGGTTTGCTGTTTCCGCTGCAGTTGTTGATCTAAAACTTGTTGTCGATTATATTCTATCAGATTTTTCCCTGTTGAAGACTAACGATAATTTGTTGTATATTATCTTAGTCATAATATTCTTTACTGGGCTAGTTGAGCTCACCCTTTTTCTTTTTGTTCCATTTTTCTTCTCATGAGGTGAGAACATAGCAGGATCTAGTCGGGGGTATGGAGTGATGGTTCTAGAAAGATGTTTTAGCAGTCCTCACCATTTCTGTAAAATAGTGTTTGAATAATTGTAACGAGGATTTATTTGAGTGTGGATATTGTCCAGAAGATAATATTTGTATTTAAACTCACAGTATGTGTTGTCGTATTTTGCACGACAATTGTATTATTGAAGTTGTAGTTTGCTTTCTATACCATGTATTTGGCGACTCAGAATGGGTGTTGTATACCTATTTTGGGGGCGTCACAAAAATCACACCAGAATCAGAGAATTCTTCAACTATAATATTGTGCTAATTTCTTTTGAGCAAAAGGATAATTTGAGTGTAAGAAATAGTGCAAGTTTTCTTCAAGAATATCTCTACTATACCATAATGTTATAGACAAATGATGTGGTAAAAGTCCTTTTTGGCCCGTAGTGCGTAGACGGATAGTTGTCTGGCATGATCATGACCACTGGTGATACTAACGAATTTCGTTGGCCCGTAGTGCATGGATAATTCGTTGATGTGAAATATTTATTGAGTTGTGTTACAGAGATAAAATATTGATGACGAACTTTTAAATCATAGAATATAGTAGACATCATGCTCTACTTGACTCTTCTAATGGATTGCTTGTTCTGCTGCAGTTGTTGATCTAAACTTGTTGTCTATTGTATTCTATCAGATTCTACACTGTTGAAGACTAAGGATAATTTATTCTACATTATCTTAGTCATAATATTCTTTACTAGGCTAGTTGAGCTCGTCCTTTTCTTTCATTGTTCTCTTCAGGAAATGAGAATATAGCTGAGACTAGTCGAGGAATGGAGTGATGGTCCAAGATGGTTGTAACGCCCCAAAAATAGGTCTACACAACTCATTCTGAGTTGCAAAATACATGGTATAGAATTTAAATACAAATTTCATTTATACAACTGTCGTACAACACAATAGCTGAGTTTCAAAACAAATATTGTCGCATAGATAATATCCAAACTCAAATAAAGTCCTCATTATAATTATTTTCACACTATTTTATAAAATAGTGAGGACTACTATAGCAACTATCTTGGACCGTCACTCCATTCCCTGACTAGTTCCAGCTATATTCTCATTTCCTGAAGAGAACAATTGAAGAAAAGGGTGAGCTCAACTAGCCCAGTAAAGAATATTATGACTAAGATAATATAGAATAAATTATCCTTAGGCCCCAACAGTGTAAAAACTGATAAAATACAATAGATACTTGTAGTTTAAGAGTTCGCAGATGTATTTCTGGAGGAGTTACCAGGTATTCCACCAGATAGGGAAGTCGAATTTGTGATTAATTTGTTGCCGGGTACGGCTCTAGTTTCTAAGGCACCTTATAGGATGGCTCCAGTTGAGATGAAGGAATTATTGGTTCAACTACAAGAACTATTAGATAGGAAGTACATTCAACCGAGTGTATCTCCGTGGGGAGCACCGATATTGTTTGTAAAGTAGAAGGATAGGTCGTTGCGACTTTGTATCGACTATCGAGAGTTGAACAAGTTAACGATTAAGAATAAATACCCACTGCCCAGGATCGATGATTTATTTGATCAGTTGAAAGGGGCAAAGTATTTTTCTAAAATAGATTTGCGTACGGGGTATCATCACTTGAAATTAAGGAAGGAGGATGTACCTAAGACGGCGTTCAGGACTCGTTATGGTCATTACGAGTTTTTAGTTATGTCGTTTGGGTTGACTAATGCGCCAGCCGCATTTATGGATATGATGAACAGAGTGTTCAAACAGTATTTGGACAAGTTTGTTGTAGTGTTCATTGATGATATTCTAGTCTATTCCAAGACGCTAGATAATCATGCTGAACATTTAAGGATAGTGTTGGAAACACTAAGGAATGAAAAGTTGTATGCAAAATTCACTGAGTGTGAATTTTAGCTTGAACGAGTGCAGTTTTTAGGACATGTTATTGATAAAGATGACATTTTTGTGGATCCAGCAAAGGTGGAAGCAGTGAATGAGTGGGAACAACTAAAAATGCCAACCGAGGTTCGGAGTTTTCTAGGGTTAATGGGATACTATACAAGGTTTATTCAGGATTTTTCTAAAATAGCTACTCCGCTGACAAATTTGACGAGGAAGTTAGTAAGTATGTGTGGACGAAAAAGTGTGAGGATAGTTTTTAGGAACTAAAAAGGAGGTTAAGTGAGGCACTTGTATTGTCTTTGCCAGATGATACAGGGAATTTCGTAGGGTATAGCGATGTTTCGCATAGAGGACTTGGTTGCGTGCTCATGCAGCATGGCAAGGTCATTGCGTACGCGTCACGTCAGTTGAAGGATTATGAGAAGGCTTATCCTACTCATGACTTAGAATTGGCAGCTGTAATTTTTGTCTTAAAAATATGGAAACATTATTTATATGTGGAGAAGTGTGAGATATACACAGACCATAAAAGTCTAAAATATATCTTCACACAGAAGGGGTTGAATATGAGGCAGAGAAGGTGGTTTGAATTGATAAAAGATTACGATTGTGATATCTTATATCATCTGGGGAAAACGAATGTAGTAGCCGAAGCGCTAAGTAGGAAGGGTAGAGAAAAGCTATCAATGTTAACGACTTAGAACGAGTTAATAATAGAAATGGCGAGAATGGAGTTAGATGTTAAATTATCGAGTGAAACGATAGAGCTATTGTTCACAATGGAGACTCGACCAACCATTGTAGAACGAGTTAGAAAAGTACAATTGGGTAACGAAGAATGCGAACTAATGAAGAAGAGGATGGAAGATGAAGAGAAGACTAAGTACAACCTCGACAAGGAGGGATTACTTCATTTTGAAGGAAGAATTTGGGTTCCAAACAATTTTGAGTTAAAAGAAGAGGTAATGAGTGAGGCCCATTATTCGAGGTACTCGATACATCCGGGTAGTACTAAGATGTATCAAGACCTTCGACAAAACTTTTGGTGGATGAACATGAAGAAGGAGATCGCAGAATATGTTAGTAAGTGCTTAACTTGTCAGAAAGTTAAGGCTGAACACCAACGACCTAGTGGGTTGTTGCAATCATCAGAAATTCCAGAGTGGAAATGGGAGTATATCACAATAGATTTTGTGGTAGGACTTCCAACAACAAGGAAAGGATGCGATGCTATTTGGGTAATAGTGGAGCGATTGACGAAATCGACTCACTTTCTACCAATAGGAGTTAGGTATAACCTAGAGCAGTTAGCTAATATTTATACCAAGGAAATTATTTCAAAACATGAAGTACAAGTTTCGATTGTGTCAGATCGTGATCCACGATTCACATCGAACTTTTGGAGGAGTTTACAAGAGCAAATGGGAACGCAGTTGAGATTGAGTACGGCGTATCATCCTCAAATGGATGGACAAAGTGAACGAATAATTCAAATGCTAGAAGATATGTTAAGATCTTGCGTAATGGATTTCAAGGGGAGTTGGGATGAACATCTACCTTTGGTGGAATTCGCGTACAACAATAATTTTCACGCTAGTATAGGCATTTCGCCTTACGAAGTGTTGTATGGGAGGAAGTGCAGAACTCCACTATGTTGGGATGAAGTAGGCGAACGCCGGATGTTGGGACTGGAGATGGTACAACAAACGGTAGACATGGTAAATTTAATACGTACTCGATTGGTAGCAGCTCAAGATAGACAAAAGAAGTAAGAAGATCCTCATCCAGAAAAGAGGGAATTTGAAGTAGGTTCGTATGATTTTCTGAAAGTATCGCCTTAGAAAGGGAAGATACGTTTTAGAAAGAAAGGAAAGTTAAGTCCAAGGTTCATAGGACCTTTTGAAATTTTAAGAAGGGTAGGAGAGGTAGCTTATGAAGTAGTTTTACCTCCAGAGATGGAACGTATACACAATGTATTTCACGTGTCAGTGTTACGTCCCTATAAACCGGACTATGGACACGTAATAGAGTACGAATCTTTTCAGATAGAAAAGGATTTAACGTATGAAGAACTTCTAGTTCAAATTGTTGATAGGAAGGAACAAGTCTTAAGAAATAAGATAATACCTTCGGTGAAGGTTATTTGGAGGAACCACAATACTGAAGAAGTAACATGTGAACTCAAAAGTAAAATGAAGGAAAATTTTCCTCATTTATTTATGTAATTATAGCGAGATTCTGGGGACAGAATCCTTATAAGTGGGGAAGAATGTAACACCCGAGAAAATCGGATTTATATAAGAATTAAATTTTTATTTGACTATGTGGATTAAATGAATTTAATTGATTATTTGTATGAGTAAGATGTTCGAAGGTCGTTCTATGACCTAGAATGTGCGGATGTGTTTAGGATTCTGGTTACGTGCTAGGATTAATTGTTTTGAATTTCCAAGATGAAAATAAATGTTTTCCGAGAAATTTCTATAAAAACACTATTCATCCGATTCTGCTTGGGAATTAAGTTTGAATTTTTGAGAAACGCGTAATGATAGAATTCTAAGACGAGATGGAATATCCAATAATATTTCAGTTATGGCAAATGGAGGTTTCGCCTGCGGACTTAAAAACCTAAAGGTTAGGAAAAAAGTGAATTTCGAGAAGGAAATGAGATGCGTATGATGATTAAGGTTATTATACGTGTGAGATATGAATATACTATAAAGAATATTACGACGTAAAATACGAATATCGTATGAATACTAAACGAAGAGAATACACAAAACCATGTGGGCCGGCCACTTGGTGGCCAAGTAAAGTAACCACTTGGAGGCCAAGTAAAGTAGCTTTACTTGGTGAGGAAGAAAATAGAATAGTAAGGAGGTGGGACGTTTGACTAAATTGCCCTCCATTTGAATTGCCTATATAAGAAAGCTTTAGTTGGTCATTTGTTACTTTGTAACTTTGTCCAATATATATTGAGAGAGAGAGGAAGAGCTAGAAACAAGTAATCAAGTTACTTTGAAGCAATGTATAAGAGTTTTAGTAAGAACGTGAAGAACGAAAAATGTAATATTTCGTAAACGTTAATCTTCGATTCTTTTCTATTCATTTTTTGTAGAAAATTATGAATTGGGGGAGCATGTCTCCTCCGGAGGAATAAGGATGGCTATTAATGATTAAAACATTGATAAGTCATGTTTAAGTAGAAATCGTAAGTGGTTACATAAGTTTAAACCGAGAAAACCTTTGAACGTTAACTTGGTTGTTGATAGATAAATTGAAAACTATCCTTGTTAGGGTATGTGCATATTGCTTGGTTAGGATGTAGATGATGAATCAATGGAGTTGTTCCGTTTGATTTGGAGTATAAACAAGAGTAACGAAGTTATGGCGAATTTTACGAAAGTAGACGTTAAACGTTGAAATCGTATAATTCTGGATTAGTAGTCAAAACTTGTCGTTTAGTTCAAAAACCTTGGTTTTCGATGGCATAGCATAGTATAACGTATTCACTAGTCGTAGACTCAAGAATCTTTGAATTTCGACTTAGAACGAAGGAAACGAGTTATGAATGCTCACGAACGATAAACGAACGCTTAATAATGAACTAAGCGGTGAATTCTGTGTTAAAAGATTCAAAAATGAAATCATAATGCACATTATTAAGGAGCTAATGGCTTTTGAATGAGCCAATACGGATGTAAAACGAATTAGGAACGCTTACTAATGTTAAACGAACATGTAAAAACCTGGCAAGGAAAGAAATATAAGGAACTAACAGCCAGGAGCCCCGCCGGGGTTGGAGGTATTTCGGGAGTTAGCAGGGGCCATGCCCGTCGGGGCGGGCATATTTGAAGAATAAACCCCCGCCGGGGCTGGGGGTACTGAAACAATGTTGACCAAGTTATTTTTGAACCAAAATAATTATAAACCAATAGTGAAGTATGTATGTACTTAATATACATAGTAAGATCAATCTTACATCCCTTATTTAGTGATGACTTTAGGAACTTGAGCATGGTGCAATAGTAAGTAAACGAAGAACATGAAGTGTAAGTAAATAAACCGTGAACGATATTCAGTAAGTGTACTTAACCAAAGATGATCGAGTCTCGGTTAGTAACGTAAGAATGTGACAAGCCGTAAGGAAGTATAGTAAGTCGAGTTGACATTTATTAATGAAAGAAATTCACTTAAGACATAGAAGAGAAAGATGTTGGTTAAAATAATGAAGTTAAATTATTTAGTAACTAATCTCAGTATGCTATGTGAATATATCATGTAGATACTGTAACGAGCAAGAATTGTTGAATATTATATTCGAAGACGCTTGAAGGCAAGTTTTCTTAATGCTTGTTTAACCTTCGTGTTAGCCGAGTTCCTGTGATTCATGTTATAAGATGCATGAATTATTTTACGAAAGGGCCAATGCCAGTTTTAACTCGGCTAGACTATTCTTAAGAGTTAGATTGATTTGTTTACAAGTCTTTCGATAGAGAACTATTAACGATTCATATGCCAAATATTTGGTATGGATTCAAAGGTAAGTTTGTCTATGGACAAACAAATGTATTTTCATCGTTTATTCGATGGGCACGCAAGGTTGCCAAAACTTAAATGTAAATACGTTTAACGGATAAGTGTTGATCAACATAGATCTAGTACTATAGGCTAATCACCTAGAAGTGCTCCTAAGATATATCGGATGTACGGCCTTAGTCGGGATGTCCTTTTCATGTATGAAAACGAAAAGAGTATGTTCATGGTCTTTTGACCTGTTCAGAATTCATAAGCTACTATATATACTTTGGAATTGTTGTTATGAGATGAGAAGTGCTGGTCAATGTTTCACAGTACTTCATAGCTATTTGTTCAGTTATGGAAGATAATCATATAATTCTCGACGTGGTATTTATATTATCCTTTGGTAGACTTGCTGAGGTAGTTATGCTCACTTCTTGCTTGAATTATATGATTGCAGCTAAGGTCGAAAGAACTGAGGGTTCTAGTAAAGATAAAGGCAAAGCAAAGATGAATAATTAGTTTATTCTGTAATAGACTACTATGTTTGTATGAATCATATTATGATAACAAAGAATGTATCAGTTACAGAACCTGGGGAAAGGATTTATTATTATTATACTAAGAAAGAAGTAATTGTGTTCATTTTGATGTTGTTTCAATGGAATGAATGTATGATTATGAGTACCATATAGCACCACTATCGGGTTGGAAGATACTCGGATTTGGGGGCGTCACAGGTTGGTATCAAAGCATTAGGTAATAAAACTTAAGGGGGGAAGAACCTTAGGCTAATAACCTCGTTAAGGAAGGAAAAGTCCGAAGGAAGTAAACTCGAGTCGAATTAATGAATTAATAATGCATTGAGGAAACTCAGTACCGAAAGATTTAAAAGATGGAAATTAACCTTAAATAAATTAGATGTGATTTGTGCTTATATTATTGTGTATTATGTACTAATCAACATGTTATGTGTTATTGTAGAAGTTGATCGATAGCTTGATGTATAGAGATATGCACGTGGTGAGCGAGGAGTCTGTGAACAGAGTAGAGCCTGTACCTATGCCAGTGAGCGGAGGTACCTTTAGTGATTCTTGAAGAGTCGGAGCCAGAAGAGTACTTTTCTGAGGAGGACTACTCCGAGGGAACTATGGGGTTGGCATCATACCTTGATGTGATGATAGATGTGGAGGAAGATATGGAGGTAACATCGGTTAATATGGTGGTACCTGCTCAGGAGTCAACACCTCTAGATGCAATGAGAGCATTGTATCTGGCAATTCTTGACCGTAATATGCAACTACGCCCTATTGTGCAGAACCAAAATGAAGAGATTAGTGCTCTTTATGAAGCGAAGGAGTCTGTAGAATCAAACTTTGAGTCAGATCGTGATGAGAAAGTGCTCATGACAAATAAGGCTAGCTAGGGATTATATGAACGAGGTCGTAGAGCTTCGTAAGAAACTGGTGGAGAAAGACCAGAAGATAGCATAGATGTCTTACATCCATGATAGTGCTCATGAGGATTTCAAGCTAAAGATTTCTTGTTATTCTGTTGAGTCGGGCAGACTCGATATACTATTAGTCGGGATATTGTTTTGATTCTAGCGAATCAGAAACATGAGAATGTCGTGAGGCAGTGTTAGTAGATAGGTAGATCTTTTTATATATGTGTAGTGACGTAAAACCCTCTTTTGTATAACTAAAGGGTAGTCTTTTTGTAAATCCCAATTTTTGTAGAAGTGAATCGCGGGATAGTAATGTAATAGCTTTTGGCTATGGAAGCAAATTGTAAATAGTTTTGAACTATAAAGAATTATATTAATATAATGAAGTTTTTATTTAATGTGCTTTGTTGTGGTATGAGTTATTATTGTGGAATGATAACTAAGCAAGTAAATAGATAATAATGAAACTTTATTTATTTAATCAGAATAATGCAGCCAAGAAGAAGACAACGTAATCAAGAAGCTGAATCACATAACGATAATCAAGGGGGTCAAAATAACCCTATGTAGGAGTTCGTTAATTTATTAACGGCTGCATTTAACCAAACCGAGGGTAGAGCACCCACGGGACCTAGGGTAGCCAGAACGACTACCTTTAAGAAATTCAAAAGCTCAGGTTCGCCTGAGTTCAAAGGAACTACGAACCCAATAGAGGCCCAGACATGGGTGAAGGAGATAGAGAAGGCGTTTGTTATTACAAACGTAGTTGATGTGACTCCCCCAAAATAGGTATACATCACTCATCTTGAGTCGCCAAATACATGGTACAAAATTTAAATACAACTTAATAATACAACTGTCGTGTAAAATACGACAAAACATAAACTGAGAGTTTTAATACGAATATTGTCTTCTAGACTGTATTCAACTCAAATGGAGTTCTCAATACATTTATTATCACACTATTTCATTGAATAGTGAGGACTACTAATGCTATCATTTGGACCATCATTCCATTCCCCGACTAGTCCTCCCGGCTACGTTCTCATTTCCTGAAGAGAACAATGAAAGCAAAAGGGTGCGCTCAACTAGCCTAGTAAAAAATATTATGACTAAGATAATGCAGAATAATTTATCGTTAGCCTTCAACAGTGTTAAACTGATAAAATATAACAAACATCAAGTTTAACTACAGCGGAACAAGCAATCCAATAGAAGAGTCAAGTAGAGCATAAAATCTACTATCTTCTATGATTTAAAAAGGTTTTTCATCACTTTTATCGCTGAGACTCAGCTTAATAAATAATCCACATCATCAAATCACCCCTGCACTACGGCCAATGATATTCTTTAGTATCACGATCACAAATTATCCATGCACTATAGGCCAAGGATATTCGTGTATTCATCAATGGTCATGATCATGACAACAACTGTCCATCAATGCACTACGGGCTAATGAGGACTTTTACCACATCATTTGTAACATTACGGTCATGATTATACCAAATAATCCCTGGTCATAATCATACCAAGTCCATCTATGCACTACAGGCCACAGATGACTTTCAACATAATATAAACATGAGGATGATGACAATGATATACGAATTCAATAAAACAAGTTCAAGGATAAATTTTTTAAGATTTATAATTTAATTTATCCAGAAATTAATAACGTCTAAATTGTCAACATGATACTGCTTTGTGGACTAAAATTCACGAATAATATTGTACCAAAAATAATTTGGACCGAAAAACGAATCAATTTTTATCATGAATAGTACCCGGGTGAATAGTACTCGAGTGAATAATACCTTGTGAATAGTACTTTGGGAATAGTAACCCCGTGAATAGTATTCTGGCATGAAAAAGTTAAAACATATCAAGAATCCTTATAATAATATTTTTCATAAAAAGATACTGGATGAAGCACAAATATCAAGGATATTCTACTAATTTCATAGAGTATAGAAGCTAAAATTTTAACAAACGAGTATATAATTCGAAATTTGAAACGAAATAATATTACTTACATACTACAGAGTATGGAAGAAAATATTATTTCAAGCGAATATTGAACAAAAATAACATCTCTTACCTTAAAAAGAAGAGTATTTCAACTGGTATAGCGGAAATATTTTTGAAGAAAACTTTCACTGTTTTCTACGCTCAAAGCTTTCTAAAACTCTAAAGAAATACGCACAAGATTATAGAAGAAGAATTCTCTGATTCTGGTGTGATTTTCAATTCTAACTTAAGCGCCTATTTATAGAAAAATGCTAGAACGCCATAGAAGACTAAAATAATAAAATAATATTATTATTTTATTTTTTTTCAATCTTTACATCCACCCACCAAATGAGCAGCCAACTTGGAACAAAAATTTCAGCCCACAAGTTTGAAAAACAAAAGTGGGTCCCACCCAATTTAAAAAAAATATTTTATTTTCTGAAACTTCAGTAATTTATAATAAATATCCCTTTTATCAGAAAATTATGAATTTTATGTCCATTCTACACAAAATCGAATTCTCTACAACTTTGTAGCTTTAAGTTTTTCTAAATTCTAGACAGAAAATATCGAAATCCACAAACGGATGATTTTTAACACCTTTTAAAATTCATAACAAATCATGCGTTAATTTTTAACGGTTCAAAATTTGTGGACATTGTGATGCCCCCAAATCCAAGTACTTGAAACCTGAACTCGGTGCTTCACGATACCATTTCTATAAGCGGAATAATACTAATAATAATAACAATAATATAAAAGTCAAACTTAATTTATATAATTATCAGAGTCTGAATCCCAAGTACGTAACCTTTAAACATTCATTACAACCCAAGATAGATAATATATATTATATTTGTCTTAATAATATCAAACTATTACATAAACTACCACAAATCTTATTTGGTTAACTTTCCTTTTCCTTTGTTTCTGCATGAGCTCTCTGATTCTTCACACTTAGCTGAAAATATTTAAATTAAACAAGGATGAACATTTGAGTGACCAGCAAGTAATAGCAGTTATATATATAAGCTGAAAGAATTTAAATGTTTTCTTTATACTACCCTTCTACAACGATTTCAATAGTTGTGAAGTAATCTGTACCAATAATAATAACATAACAACCCTCTTTCAAAATTTTGAAACTACGTAATGACTATATATAGGGTTAATGTGACATACTATGAATATTATTTTTAATTTTTTAATAGGTTAAACAGAACTTTATCTGTAAACCGTCATAACTTACGGGCACGAGGGTGATCAGCCCGGTGTACCCTGCATTGATCAATACTACATGCAAGAACGAGGGTATCGTTCACTATGTCCGCCTTGGGTGCCTAAAAGTTTTCTCGTGTAGGGATGTTCATACTTGTCTGGGTTCCAAATCAAACATTTTATCTTGTTCAACAATAATCTATAATTCAACATATATATATATATATATATATATATATATATATATATATATATATATATATATATATACGGGTAATTGTCAAAGGTATATCAACATGTGATTAAATACAACAATTATTCAAGTGGGGACACTTGTCTAACCATTTATAGAAATTATCGAACAAAATATATATATCTGAATTACTATATACTAACATGTTGATAAATAATGATCGGATATAGAATATATCACAATAGGTTTAATAATATAGCATAATAATAATATAATTCTGAAACTTCTTACTCATGTCCATTACATAAAGGAAATGCAAAGGTAAGATACTTGCCTGATGCGCTGCTTACAGTTCACAATTTAGTTTTATTGTTTATAGCACGACCTATCATTAATCAGATCATTCGTTTGATTAGAATAATATACTATAACACATAACACTACTTATTATAGTCAGCACATACCTTAATCACATTGGCACATATGTTTAATAACCATTAAATCACAAATAATCATTTATCTAATCACATTATCAAAGTCCAGATCAATATCTGAAATATGTCGATGTACCGACGGCTTTATTGGGTAATTATCGAGTCTAAGACTCTGTCCTATAACTTAGTATCAGTCATATTATTTTTAAATGACTTATAATAATTTTAAAACATTTATTATAATTTATCATGAATTTTCAAAACATCGGAATCATTATTAAATAATTTAAATATTAATCAATTTTATTATCATTAATATTTAATTAATATTAAACTATTAATGAAATCATTTCCAAAATATTAAAGTTAGTTATAATAACTTAGAATATTTTTAAAGTATTAATATTACTCTTAAATGATTTTTAAAACATTTAAAATCATTCTTAAATAATTACCATTAATATTAAAGTATTAATGTGTTATTTATCCAAATATTAAAAGTTATTAAGTATAACTTAAAATATTTTTAATTCATTTTATCCTTTTTAAATGATTTTTAAATTAATAAAATTATTTTTAAACTATTTATTTAATATAATTATTAAATAAATTTAATATCATTTAGTATTAAATTAATATCATTAATATTAAATTATTAATGAAATTATCCTTTAAATATTAAAAGTTATATTTTATAACTTAAAATATCTTTAAACACTTTATTTTTATTTAAAATGATTTTATAATAAAATAAAAATCATTTTTAACTAAATTATTTAATATAATAATTAAATAATTTTAATATCATTAATAATAATTAATTAATGAAATTACCTTTTAATATTAAAAGTTATATTTTATAACTTAGAATATTTTTAAATACCTTGTTATTAATTAAAATGATTTTTAATATAATAAAATTATTTTTAATTAATTTATTTAATTCATTTAGTAAATAACTTAAATATCATTAATATTAATTTATTAATAAAAATTATCACATAATATTAAAAGTCATTAAAAATAACTTAAAATATTTTCTTATATCATAATATAATTTTAAATATGATTTTTCATGTATTAAAATCATTTTTAACTAATTTATTTAATAATATAATTAAATAAATTAAATACCTTTAATATTCCAAAAATATTAAATATTTATGAAATATATTTAAAATAATTAAATACTAATTTTCAAAATTTAAAATAATTTTTAATAATTCATTTTGTATTTTTTCAGAATTAAAAACTAATTAATACTAATTATTTAATAAAAATAATTAATTTTTGTAAATAACTGTCGCTAAAGGGCCCTATAGCGACGAAACTGTCGCTATAGGTGTTCTTGAGGTGTTCTTCATGAAACCTAGAACATCAAGCCCATTGCCGAGTGACCAGGTTTGACCAGGTCTAACTTCGTGTGTGTTGTGTTTCTGGAGATGTTTGTCCGATCATGTAGTACTAATACAAGACTACAAGATCCAACAACAATCAAATTCATACCACACATAACCAAAGAGATCTAACCCAGCAAAGTAGATGTCAGAGACTGTTCTTCATTTCTGGGTTACCCATAAATGAAGAACAGTTCATGTAGCCTACTTTGGGCTTCCACAACTTGTGATCTAGGTGATGTTTCAGTGATTTAAGAGTACCAGATTTTAGATAACATGTACTACTACATATCTATTACTTAACATCAACAAAACAACAACAGAATAGCCATATTCGACTCGGTCAAACCATGCCAGGCGACATGTTCAAGCGTTTTCTAGGTTACCCAGAAAACAGCTTTTCATGCTCGTCCGGCTGGGTTTGACCATCGATTACCACTTTTATGTTTGATAAAAAGGAGATTTTAAGGCATAATATTGGAGTTCATATACAAGACTACAACATAGATGCAACAAAAAACAACTAACAACTAACAACCAGAAAGATCAAGGGCCACGAACTTCTTGTTAGAACGATCTGGGCATGTTCTTGACTGCCCAGATTACTTCCGGTCAATGTCGGTAAACGATATGTGACCGTTAATAACTTCCATTCTAAACATCAAATGACCCTGATTCTTTTTCTAGATCCTAGACCACATGACATACTACAAGTATAAACCTTCAAAACACAAAGATCATAAACAGGCTGAAATTTACAGCCTATGACATTTGATGTCAGACCACAAAATAAAAATTTTTCAGACTTTGTAAAATGCTAAATTCGAGCCTCTAGATGTTATGGATTTAACATCTAGCAACCCAGATCACCAATAGACATTACTAACAACATATTCTAACACTCAAACATAACATCTAACAACATAAAATTGGACAGATTTTTGAGTAGGGTTTATACCTTCTATGATTAATTTCAGATTTTTGGCTTCTGATCTGTTACTGGTATGTATGGGGCTGGTCTTGGGATCTGATCTAGCAAATATTTCTGTGAGTTTTAGAGAGAGAAAGTTTTGGTTGGGTGTGTGAGCAAAATAAGCTAGCAAATGACATTTTCTCTCTCTTAATCTATTTATACCACTTAGATTCAATGCATCTAACTTACAAGGTGTCAAAGTGGATAAGCTTGGATGATTTTTTTTAGGCATGTGCTGTAAGACCTCAACTTATTAATGAATAAAATCAAATTTTCTCTAAATATTATTGTGAATAATAAGGGGTTAATTTGATATAATACTTTGGTTATGGGTGAAATGTGCAAATTTTGCAAAATAAGCAAGTGGTTATAAAATATTCATTTTGTCGGGGAATATTCGTTTGGTCGTGGAATATTCTTGCTGTCGGGGAATATTCGTACGACGGCGCAGTCTTTTTGTGGGCCATAAACGGAAAGCGATTGGATGAAGAAAACGACAAGTATAAGTTGTTTATAAATAACGGCGTAGTTGTTACCGTTAATACTGTTGGAATACCCGGTGGTTAAAATACAGTAGCACACGGTATTGCACCAATTATTGATTCTTACGTAAGAAGGCACTACTCAATAATTGTTACAGTAGTTATTGTTCAATATTTTATTTTATTGATTCAATAATTGCTGCGTTGATATTTTATATTATTGTTGTTTCAATATTGTTGCTGCACAGTATTTTCCTTTATCAGATCAATAACTCATATTATTTGAATAATATTATTAGATAACATTATTAGCATAGTCTAGAAAGTTCTGTCTAAGGAGAGGTTTGGTCATCTAATTGCGCGCCAGTAAGGAGAAATCCTTATTGGAAAGCCCCTCTTTCCTGGAAACGGTCTGGTTGTCATAAATGTGATTCTGTAATATTATTTGTGAATAATTAATTATTGATTCATATGATAAGGAAATATTTATTTTATGTGGATATAAATGAGGGATATATTTTTGTGGTTAAAAATGAAGGAGTTAATGTTGAGATTTTTATCAGTATTTTTGTCAGAATGGAGGTATTAAAAATTAGGGTTTTTGAGATATTTTACGGGGGTTATAATTTTTAATCCGACCGTTGGATCGTGGTAATTTTTGGATATGTTATACATATATAAGTTGAGTACATGTCCACAAATTTTGAACCGTTAAAAATGAACGTATGATTTATTATGAATTTTACGAGATGACTGGTTCAGAAATTGTTGAATTTTCGGAGTTTATTATTTTGATGGAAAATTCTAGAATTGGTGGGCCCCACTCTTGGTTGGTGAAGAAATGTGCTGAGATTTTTATTCAAATGTGATGGGTGGAAATAGTAGCAGGTAAAGCCATCAGGTTGCAGGTTAAGTCTGTTTCGGCGTGCTAACATTTTCCTATAAATAGAGGGCTAAGTTAGAATTGAAAATCACACCAGAAACAAGTTTTCTCTCTTTTCTCTCTAGATTATTGAGTGTATTTTGTGAGTATTTAGATACTTTGAGAGTTTCTATTCATCAGAGCAAGTTTCTTTTAGCCTTATACAGTATTCCGACCCGAAGTACTGATATTTTGAGGTAAGGGATATTATTTTCTTCTTAATGATATTATTTTCTTCAATATCATTATGCTGAAATATTGATATGAGTTTTTATCAAATTTAGAACTTTTTGTGTCGGGGTTACTATTACGTATACGGCACTATTCACGTATACGGTACTATTCACGAATACGGCACTATTCAACGAAAAATAAAATTTTTCCTTTTTGTCCAAGATGTCTATTATGGTTACTATCTTTGATTGTATCCATATTTTGATCTTTATTTTTAAATTCTGCTTCACAATTGATTATTATGAAGTATTATTGATCTTGAATAAACTGTTATACGAATCTCTAATATTTGTCCTTCTGTCTCACTGGATTCGTTCTCTTTAAGATATTTTTCATCATCCTCAGTCCTAGTGCAAAGATGTATGATTACTTGATGAATATCTTTGGCCTGTAGTGCAAAGATGAACAGGTGTTGAGATGAACATGACTGACAGGTGATACAAATGAATATCTTTGGCCTGTAGTGCAAAGATGAATATTTGGATAAAGTTGATTATTAATTGATGTTACAGGGATAAAATATTGATGATGGACTTTTAAATCTTAGAAGATAGTAGAATTCTTTCTCTATTTGACTCTTCTAATAGTTTGCTGTTTCCGCTGCAGTTGTTGATCTAAAACTTGTTGTCGATTATATTCTATCAGATTTTTCCCTGTTGAAGACTAACGATAATTTGTTGTATATTATCTTAGTCATAATATTCTTTACTGGGCTAGCTGAGCTCACCCTTTTCCTTTTTTTTCCATTTTTCTTCTCAGAAGGTGAGAACATAACAGGATCTAGTCAGAATATGGAGTGATGGTTCTAGAAAGATGTTTTAGCAGTCCTCACTATTTCTGTAAAATTGTGTTTGAATAATTGTAATGAAGATTTATTTGAGTGTGGATATTGTCCAGAAGACAATATTTGTATTTAAACTCATAGTATGTGTTGTCGTATTTTGCACGACAATTGTATTATTGAAGTTGTAGTTTGCTTTTTGTACCATGTATTTGGCGACTCAGAATGGGTGTTGTATACTATTTTGGGGGCGTCACAGTTGGTATCAGAGCTTAGGGATATGATCCCTGGCTGAGATGTGAGACAAGAACTAGGAGGGGAGAGACGGGGAATTCCTTCGCTAGTATGACTGACTAAGTTTATTTGTTGTTTATTTGGTCAGTCAGAGTATAGGGATAATAGATGACATGACTATTAACCTTTGTTTTATGGCAGTATTTAAGAATGGCAGCTGAGAACGTTAATAATGGAGTAAATCAGACCGTGGAGACACCTTTGATCACCACCCAGGGGAACGTGCAACAGAAGGCAATATTCCTCCTGTAAACAACGTTACCGAGCAAACGATGAATGATGGAATATTTAGGAGCTTTTTGCAGTTCATGCAAAATCAGATGAGGGAGACTCGTGTGCAGAATACGGGTGGAAATGATAATAACGCGCGGTTTGTCACAGCTAAGCAGTTAAAGAATTGGGACCACCATAATTTAAGGGAAGCCGGATCTGATCATGGCGGAAACGTGGGTCAAGTAAATTACCAAGATATTCAATGTCTTGGGATGCACAGAGGAACAAAAGGTTCCATTCGCCACCTTTATGTTCGGCGGTGAGGCAGACTACTGGTGGGAGTCTATGAAGCGTACCCAGCCTGACGCACTCAACATGTCCTGCGAAACATTTCAAAAACTGTTCAATGACAAGTACTTTCCTGAAAGTATTCGTCATATGAAGGAGGTGGAGTTTATCAGACTGGAACAAAACAACATGACGGTGTCCCAGTACGAGGCGAAGTTTGCAGAGTTATCCAGGTTTGCACCTCATTTGGTCGAAAATGAGGAACGAATGACAAGGATGTTTCTGAGAGGTCTAAAACCCGAGATTCGCCAATATCTTATCTCTCATAAATTTTCTTTATATTCAGATGTTGTAAACAGGGCTCAATTATTAGAGCGAGATAATGAGTATGTGCAACCGAGGGACCACAACCAGGGTCATACCGGTGGCAGCAGTCATCGAAGCAATGAAAACCAGCATGGAGGAAAATATTCGGACAAAAGTGGTAACCACTCTGGTGGTAATCATGGTCGTGATAATAGAAGGAGCGAGTCGGGAGGAGATTTCAAGAAGAGAAGGTACAACAATGATAACGTGAAGACGTCAACACAAACATCAACTGTTTCTAGGGGAGGAGAACGACCACCGGTAGTATGTTACAAATGTGGAAAGAGGGACATATCAGCCCAAACTGCCCACAATAATCTAAGGTATGTTATAACTGTGGAAAGGAGGGTCATATAGCTCGAGAGTGTTCTGTAGCAAAACCAAGTTCAGCGGGGATGGTGACTCCAAAAGCTATCCGGATAAGTCAAAATCAGCGGTTCCTAAAGAGCGTTTGTCGTGACTGGCCAAAACGCGAGAAACCCGAACGAGGTGATCACGGGTAAGCTAATCTTGAATTCTTGCGAAGTTTATACTTTACTAGATACCAGTTCTACCCATTCTTTTATCTCTCCTGCTTGTGCTCAACGTTTAAACTTGACTCCGGAGAAATTGGACTTTAACTTATCTGTTGAAACTCTGTTGGGTGAAACCTTCGTTACATCTACAGTTTATAAATCTTGCATGATCCAAGTTGGCACTATCACATTACCTGTTGATCTTATCTCTTTTAAAGATACTTTCTTTTGATGTGATTTTAAGAATTGATTGGTTAACCACTCATCATGCTAAAATTGATTGTTTTCGTAAGGTTGTTAGTTTTCATATTCCTAACCAACCTGTCATACGAATTCAAACTTCTAAACCACTAAAATCAGTCACTGTCATATCAAGCCACAAAGCTATTCGTTTATTGAAAAATGGATGTCAAGCTTTCTTAGCCCATGTTATGGATTTGAACAAAGACAAGTCATATTTGAAAAATATTTCTATTGTTAGAGAATTTCCCGATGTATTTCCTGAAGAACTTCCTGGTCTACCCCCAGAACGTGAAGTTGAATTCTTTATTGACCTTGAACCGGTACAAAGCCCATTTCTAAAACCCCATATCGAATGGCTCCTATTGAACTTCAGGAGTTAAAGGTCCAACTACAGGAGTTGTTGGACATCGGATTTATTCGTCCTAGTACATCTCCTTGGGGTGCTCCTGTTTTATTCGTAAAGAAGAAAGACGGGAGTATGCGACTTTGTATCGACTATCTAGAATTGAATCATGTCACTATCAAGAATAGGTATCCGCTACTTCGTATTGATGACCTGTTTGACCAATTACAAGGAGCACAATTCGTTTCAAAGATCGACCTTCGTTCTGGATATCATCAGCTGAAGATTAAAACTGAGGATATTCCAAAGACTGCCTTCAGAACTCGGTACGGGCATTATGAATTCTTAGTAATGTCTTTTGGATTGACTAATGCTTCTGCTGCTTTCATGGATATGATGAATCGTATATTCAAAGAATATTTAGATCAGTTCGTTGTCGTTTTATTGATGACATCCTCATCTATTCCAAAAGTCGTGAAGATCATGAACGCCATTTGAAGCTGGTATTGCAAAGGCTTCGTGAAAACAAGCTATATGCCAAACTGAAGAAATGCGAGTTCTGGCTTGAGGAAGTACCATTCCTTGGGCACGTGGTGTCAAAACATGGAGTATCTGTCGACCCGACGAAGATTGAAGCCATACAAAGTGGGGAGCAACCGAAGTCGGTAACCGAAGTACGTAGCTTTCTGGGCTTAGCTGGTTATTATCGGAGATTTATGGAAGGATTTTCTCGAATCGCTACTCCGTTAACTCAGCTGACTCGGAAAGATACAAAATTCGTATGGAGTGAGGAATGCGAGAAGAGTTTCCAAGAACTCAAGAGGAGACTCATTTCGGCACCTGTTCTGACAATACCATCTGGTTCGGATGGATTTGTTATCTACAGCGATGCTTCAGGCAAAGGGTTAGGATGCGTTCTCATGCAATATGGGAAAGTTATAGCATATGCCTCACGACAACTCAAAGAATATGAGAGGAATTATCCTACTCATGATTTGGAGTTGGCAGCAGTCGTTTTTGCGTTAAAGATCTGGAGACACTACCTGTATGGGGAGAAAGTGGAGATCTATACAGATCATAAAAGCCTCAAATATTTCTTCACCCAAAAGGAACTCAACATGCGGCAACGACGTTGGCTTGAGCTGTTGAAAGATTACAATCATACCATCCAATATCATCCTGGAAAAGCAAACGTAGTAGCTGACGCATTGAGTAGAAGATCATATGCGGTACGAGTGCAATGTTGTTAACAAAAGGTCCATTTTGTATGACTTGCAAAGGATGGAGATAGAGATAAAGGCTCAAGTACCCACATGATGATATCAAATATACGAGTAGAACCGACTTTAATCGATAAAGTTAAAGCTGCTCAAGCTACGGACATGGAGCTGATGCGTATGAAGAAGAAAGTGCAAGAAGGTGCTATTCCAGAAGCAAGAATCGATGAAGAAAGAATACTTCGAGTCAACTCAGACTTTGTGTTCCTAACGATTTTGACTTGAAGCATAGAATCATGATGGAGGCACACAACACACCGTTTGCAATCCATCCTGGGAGTACCAAAATGTATCACGATCTTCGACATACATTTTGGCGGAGCAATATGAAAAGAGAGATCGC